>JAGDQP010002882.1:0-50492 GCA_022664845.1 Lepisma saccharinum
ATCTATACATATATATATATATATATATATATATATATATATATTTGCACTAGCACCGCGTCGCCATTTTTTTCCTTGCGTCGTTCTTTTTTGTAAGATTTCGATAATCATATTATTTCGTCTTTATCGGCAATCAAAAAGAATCATTCATTGGACAGTTAATTCTTGCTTGGTAAAAGAAAAATCGTTTTATTTTATTTGCGCGGAAAAACGAGAGAGAAAGAGAGGGGGGAGAGTTAGTGCAATAGAACTCACAACGTGCAGCGGATGTGAGTCAACACTGCAACGGCTGAGTGATGGGCCGCCGACGGATTGACTCAGCTTCGCGTGAGCTACGCTATTAGTCGCGTCTCCATCATTATGCCTTTCTCTCTCTCCATAGGGAAAAGCCTCTGAAGTAGAACACAAGGGGAAAAAATGCTACAATTGCCACCACCAGAGAATACGAATCTAACTTCTAAATACTGCAATAGAGGGTTTATTTCACATCTAATAACATAGCCACCGAACCACAGTTTCGGGATTGATATTGTGGAAATTGCACTCTATCCCTGTATGAATGGATTCCAAGAATTCTGTAGACACATGCTAAGAAAGAGAGAAAGACAGGTCTGTTAGGGCGGAAGCAAGGAAGATTGAAGTAGATATCTTTTATTTATGCGTCTAAAATTAGTTTGCCTACAAAGCGCACATTAACTATTTTAAGGAACAGTTGCTGTGAATCGTTAGCTTGCAATTAACTGCAGCAAACTTACGTTGTGGGAGATATTATGAACTATTTTCACTTTCAACTCACTGTTTTCTCCAGTACCCTTCTTACGTGAGTAATTTTGAAAAAAAAAAAAGCTTCTTGAGATAAATACGAAATGTTCCAACATGAGGTCTTTGCTTTTTTATACTTTAATAAAAATGCTACTCGTCTCCAATGAACTATTATTACTTGTTAAGGTTAATGTAAAGCAATGATCTCCTACAAAAGATGGCAGCACTACCTCCGTGTATGTCTAATGTATTTTTATGGTTGCACGAAATTACAACTATTATTACTATTTGCGAATATGCACTTATGTCATCTTCTCTCTCTCTCTCTCTCTCTCTTTGAAGCTTTACGACAAATACTTTCTGAAACATCAGCGGTAGAGGAAGCTACTGAAACTGTCTGTGCGCGTGTTGTCTGTTAGAACAATACGAAAACAGCAAAGAGACACACAATACAAAAAATAAAAAACGTTTACATTTCGTGCAGACGGCTTCATCAGACAAAAAGAAAGTAGCGCAGATATTTAAAAACTGTGAACAGACACAGATAAGAGCAAACAGAAAATGACAGAAGAAAAAGACATCACTGAAACTCCTTTTCTTTTTAATATTCCTTCCTCTTTTATTGTTATAAATACGCGGTGCACGACATATAAACATTCTTTACTTATATAAAAAAAAAAATATTTTAGTTTTTGTCGTTGTCTGAGCTATTCTTGTATTCTAGCTATGTATACATGTATATTTAACACTTCTCGTTCTTTTTTTGCTTTTTAATGTCATTTTATAGCGATTCTCCTTTTTCAGACCGCCACTGTCTGCTTTCCGCCGATGATATTTCAATTCTTGCAGTGTTGGAAACAATGCTATAAATATTTTTATGCTTTTCACTTTGTTTGCTTACGATACCCGCACAGGAAAAAAAAAAAAAAAAAAAGAAAAGAAAATCAGGTTATAAGCTGAGCATAATTATATTTTTGTTTAAGGGCTGATTTTCATGAAAGCTTGTGTTGCTTGTGATTTGGATGAGTAGCCAATTGAAACACATGTTTTATAACGTGTTTTCTTGTAAGGTAAGTGGTAACACATGTTTCAATTGGCTACTCACCCAAATCGCAAGCAAAGCAAGCAACGCAAGATTGAATGAAAATCAGTCCTAACAATCTTGCTAAATCCACATATATATGCTGACGTTCACACTGCATGAACAGACTGGTATGAAGCGAAGCATAATATACTGTGTCTGGATTCAGTACGGTATATCTGTCCCGTTTTGTTTCGTTCCAACTTGATTTCCTGGCGTGTGGCTACTCTTTAAAGGAAAGTGTCTTATTTTTTAATGTACCAGAAATGTAAGAATGTTTAATAATTCAAGTTTCAATAAAAAGTTCGGAACTTTCTTTTAATATGCAAAACTATATTAAAATTATTTTTAAAATACTCTCACTTAGAAAGTTAACTCGATAATTTACTTTCGTTTGTATGTATTTTTAAAATTCTTTAAAAAAATATTTAAATGGATGGAATCGCTTCCTTACATCTTATTTTTTTTTAAAATTTAGTCAAAGATGTTTTAAGAATGCAATCACGTGGAAATTATTTAAATATTTAACCCAGACTCAATTTAACAGGCATATTAATGCCAACTGGTTAAAATTTATATCATTTTTTTATTATTACATTGTTTTCTTTAGTCCACAATGGTTCGTGGTGTCTTAAAATCTTACAACGTTAATTTATCTCATTTCCCGACGTCATAGAATGATGCAATTTTGAACAGCGACGTAAGTCGGGTGACAATACAATGTTCCATTGTTACTTTCATATATTTCTATGTTTTAAAAGCATATTTTAATATATATATATATACTGTATATTTAATACAGACTTCCTTATCCTAAAATAAATACTAACCAGCAATGATATGGGGTTGTGCTGGTTGCCGAACACTTTAGGTTCACAAAACAGCTTGAGAAAAAAAAATAAACAATGCTTTTTAAAGTCATTCTTTTCTTAAACAATTCGTACTATCAAGAGCAGATTAAGAAACTATTACAAAATTTTGAAAAAGTTGCCATCTTGGATCCAAAATAGCCGCCAAACCCATTCTTGTATAGAATACACAGCCTAAACGGCTGGTGATAGAAAAACGAAGTTTGGTTTGACGGTACATCATTACTAGTAGGCTACAAAAATATTTCTGCAAAGGCGGCATCTTGGATTGAAAATGGCGGACTCAAAAATTTGATTACATAGTTTCAGCCTACTACGTGTTATTCCATTCACGTTCAATCGAAAAGAACGCCTTTTTCCCGGTGACGGGCTTTAACTGTCTTTTATTGTCAAGTTAGCCTTGTTAGAAGAATTTACTTTTTTTTGAGCATAAGACTGACTGATATAAGATAAATATTATTATAATAGGTTTTCGATGTTTACTTTATTCTGTGGAATATTTGAATTTATTGGCAGTGTTCAAAACCTATTGTATTGTTTATTGTTTCGATGCTTTAAAAAGATTAACTTCACCGATTTTTCACACTGACAAGCGATTGCAGAAATAAGTTTAATTCTGAAGTTATTCTTTCTGCTGGGATATTTATTTATGACTTGAGATTAGTACATCGTTCATATGGAAAACGTATTTGATTGCTTATGTAAGTATGTAAAATATAATTTGTTGACATGACAAATCGATATTAGGTGGTCCTGATTAGTAATCGATAGATGATGATACAGAAATCTATTGTATATGAAATATTTAGCATGGATTGCAGTACGTGGAATGAAGTACTGGTTAGTGAAAACTGACTTATCTGATTTGAAACAGTAGACATTTATACTTCGGCAAGACTTTAATTACCTCGTACATAGAAATATCCAAATATTAGCTCTTCATTGCACTACGTGGCTAATATAATTTACTGTACGTATTAATATATTCCATATTAATATATATATATATATATATATATACAGATGCTTATCAGAATAATGGAAACACCTGTAGTTGGCAACACGTCAGATGTATGGGTTGGCAGTGGTGTCGTGGCGACCGCAGCGCCGGACTGCTGGTGGTGGTGTGTTAGGTCGGTCTCCATACTACGTCAGGCGTCGTGGAACAGGAGTGTGCAGTGGCTGCAGCAGACAGAGGTAGTGTAAAATGGGAGACCTCTCAGAGTTTCAAAGAGGGCAAATTGTTGGTGCGCGGTTATGTGGAGTGAGTGTGACGGCAGTGGCTAGTGTGTTAGGTGTGTCGCCAGGGACATCTGCATATATATGATGAAAATATATTTTCAGCTCATCAAACATCGCTTCCAGATTCAAAATTACATTTAATCCAAACTTTTATATGGTAGATCTGTTTTTCTTTAATCGATCCTGGAAATGTATTTATTAAGGACTTCCTGTATCATTTCGACACGGTTCATGTAATATCGTAATTTTCGTACTCTATATAGTACCATAGACTTCATACTAGAGGTCTATTATGAGGTCTATGATAGCACCTACAATTTTGACGAAGCAATTATGTTATTAACTTCCTACTAGATGGATGATGAATAAACAAAATTCATAGATTTGCACAATGTCTGCTGTCATGAAATTGAATAACAGCAAGGAAGTCTGCTTTTTTACTTTTTTTTTTTTTATTTTCATTAGCACTTGATGACATCTTGTTCTTCTGACATTCAGTGTAAGAAATCACAACATAAAAAAAACAAACTTCAAACTTGTACTACGTTGAGTTGTACTTAACGATATTGGAACGCTCGATTAGTACCTGAAGTCAGACGTAACCTTGTTTATCCATTTTGAGTTTAATTCAAAATGAATTGAACTTTGTCTAAGACCAGCTTTCCTTGCAGGCGCGCCACGTGTGCTATGTTTAAGATTTCTATAACTAGTCAATTGAAACTCGTGTTACACGTAGACCATATGCTTAAACACGTGTTTCAATTGGCTACTCAGCCAAATCGTAAAGAAAGTACACGGCGAGCGTTTGTCTGAAAAGACGACCTAACTACGTTAAAAAAAACGTTTCTTGTCGCTCTATGGGTCGTTTTCTTAAATTTAAGTCCTGAGTTATGCCTGCACATACTAGACTGTGCATATAATGCTGTAAATGTGTGGTCACGTGCCATAACGGACTAACTACATTTTGAGTTGTCTAGAGTACGAAATGAATTTAGAGTCACAGTAGTAAGAAAAGAAAGATATCCGGCCTGTTGTTACGCATTTGGACCTTCGGCTAGTAAACGCTACTGACTTACTTGATTTGGATTGATAGAAACACTGAGTCTTAACAAAAGTACGACACAACCCAACTTGATTTATAAATTGACTCAGTCCGTTTTGGCATGTGGCCACTCAAATAATATTCACGCTACTTGTAAGGCCTGATTTTCATGAAAGCTTGCGTTGCTTGTCTTGCGATTTGGGTGAGTAGCCAATTGAAATACGTGTTACACATAGAACACGGAATAGGAAGCCTTAAAACATGTGTTTCAATTGGCTACTGACCTAAATCGCAAGGAACAGATGCTTTTATGAAAATCAGCCCCAAAACTTAAGACTTGAACCAAAAAGAAGCCAGCGACCGACAACAAACCAAAGAGAAGTGAAGCAGTTCAACTCGTTTGGTCTCCTGGAAGTGAGCAAACGAGGTGAACTGTTTGTTCCTCTTGTGCCTAGCTTCAGATACTAACCTGATTTGTAATGCAGTCTAGTGCTCCAATATGATAAATTAGAGTTCACTGCATTCTTCTCTTTTGTTTACAGAAAGAGATTGTCTAAGGAGACATATAAGTAGCAGACACATGGGTGGGGGGCTTTGAAGTATCACGTACTCGTGTGGCGAGTGAAGCTCTTTGAAAGGGTAATAACTTGGTCCCTTTCTTTTCGTTTCCATCATTATTACCAGCAACTGAAATTCCAGTATGCTTCGCTAATAGCCAAGACACGTCTTTCACAAGGGCGGAGGGCAACCAACTTCCCATCTTCCTCTGAGAATCAACGATGGTTACTCGTTTACGTCACGGATTCTTTTTAAAACTTTTGGTGTGCTTTTTTATTTTCTGGTCGTTGGGAATGTTATGTTAGTTACCAAGTGCATTCATTGATTGCGAAAGATGCCGCCGCAGGTGTTTTTTTTTCTTTTTACCTTTTTGGTCATGGTTGCAGTGGTGTTGCTGTGGCTTTACAACAGGGTTGGAAATGATGTAATAATTATGGCGTCGAAAAATTCTGCCAAACAGTACAAGAATATTATCAGCATCAGTATTTAGCCGAAAGCGGCAGATCCTTTAGAGGAAGCTAAATCCTCTCCATTCTTTGTTTGAATTGATATTAACCTCCTGCTGGTAAGCTTCCTTTCCTCCCTATCATACCCTGACCTGAGCCTTAGATATCTAAAGACCTGAGCCTTAGATACAAAAATAGAAATAATAAAAAACCTAGCAAAAGTAAGATAATCTCAAACGTGTACTGGAATTGAATTTCAGTATGACCGCAGAATACTGCTCTTTCGAACTTTAAACGTTTTGAATGTGAATTTGAATTTATTTATGTCTCTTACGTATAAATAAGCCAGGATAGGGTGGGGGGAGAGGATGTGGGAAGGTATAGTCGTTGAATTGTTTAAATTGGACTTAAGCATCTCAGGCTCAGGCCACAGTAGGGTACGGGAAAGGATTTGGGAAGGTGTCGGCCAGAGTTTGGTTTTACAGGTACCATCCAGAGCTAAAACCGAGTGACCCGGTCCGAAACTTGATCCGAATGACTCGGGACCCGGTCTTGACCGAAATCACCGGACTGAGTTAACTCAGCGATTCTATGATCGAATTTTCACCCAATTGACCTGGTGGCAATATCCTGACCCGGCTGTGGTTAGAATATATCCATACTATAATGTTAGATTCCTTGAGAAATGAGTCATGTATGGGAACGTCATATTTAAGAGCTTTAAAAGGTTTTAATGCTTTAACATTTTTAATAACTTCAAATACAAAATTCTTTCAGAATAATCTTTCAGAGGAAGTATTTGCACACCCCCAATGACATTTTTGTTCTTTCCGGAGATATGAGTCTGGTTCCATTCTTTTCGGCGTTGTAAATTTTGTACTCTGGGGAGTTTTGTACACTCCCTGCTCTCGGTCACCGCAGATTAAAAAAAACAAACAAAAAAAAACTGTTTACTCGCAACAGTATATACTAAGGAAAGAATTAATTCTCTGCTTCCACCCTTCGGATCACCAGGTCACCGGGTCCGAAGCATAGACTCGGTGACCCGGTACAAAAAAGTTACCCGATTGACCCGTTTCGGCTCTGGTACCATCCTAGCATTTGTCTGGTGAGACAAGGAAAACCTTAATCCGGATTGTCGACCGCTGGAATCAAACCAGGACCTTCCAAATCCAACGAAACAAATTTAAACGTTATCTTAACAACCATTCACTTTGAATATGTGTGCACATACAAAGTTTATAAATAAAATATATCAATAAAGTGACAATAAGAATAGATTTAAAAAAACACAGTGAGTGAGCTTATTAGTATCTGGATTAAAGATTCATGTTTCTGCATGGAATGATAAGGAAGTTTGAGATAGAAAAGTTACCAACTCTGATTCCAGCTTGAAGACAATTATAATGGATGCACTTTTCTTTTCTTTTCCTTTCCTGTGCTCTTCGGCCTCTCTCACACACACAAACAGAAAAAAAAGGAAAGAACATTATTACCCGAAAGATGGAGAGATTGTCCATTAGAATTATACATATAACATGTTCAAAGAAACCTACGCGATGGACAAAATGAATAATATTCCGAGAAAGAGCGAACTAAACTTTAGTTCGTTACCATTCCAGGTAGTGGTGGTGAAATTATATTTTATTTTTAAAAAGAAAAGAAGATAGCACGTATCCATGGGCGCCCACAGAGGTACGCTTAGGTTAATATAGAATGGCCGATGCATTTTTTGTTAAGTGAATTTGACAAAGCATATCTAAACTAAAGCCCACATGACACGGAAGTATTTATACTAAGATAAAGAATGTAGTTAGTAAAAATGCTACAATAGGGAAGATGCCATGGTATTATTTCATAACGATTTTGATGGAATATATATGCTAAAAATGTTACGATTTATCGTAGCATAAATGCTTCCGTGTTAAGCGGGCCTAACATACATCGCTAGTACAACACATTGAACATTCTTGCTAAATCTATATTGAATATTGCTTCGATATTGTCATATGGTGAAACTTGTCGCATTTAAGTTCGCTTGACACGGACGCATTTTCGCTACCATACATCGTAGTATTTTTCTTAGCGTGGCACATACCATATTGTACTTTGACACGCAAGCATTTGTGCTAGTAGCACTACGATTTATCGTATCATGAATTCTTCCGTGTCTAGCAAGCCTTAGGAAATGAACCAAATCTATTGACAATTTTCTGTGAATCTGAGTACAGTGTAGATTTTAGGAATATTTACTCCCTATATTCAATAAGGAAACAAGTAATAAACAATTTGGAGGCTATTTTGTGCACATGTGTGTAAGAGAACCTATATGGAAGGTATGGGCACATTCAACGGACTAAGCGCTGAGAGAGCATTTTAATCGAATTGGTTGCTACCTATAGGCAAACCAATAAGATTCAAATACTTTCTAAGCACACCAATAAGATTCAAGAGCTCTCTCAGCGCTTAGTCTGCTGAATGCGGCCAATATCTCTATGCGAATAGCATGTACAATAAAAAACACCGAACCTGACTTTTCTAACCTAACCTAACCTAACCTAACCTAACCAATGGTCACTAATTTCATTTATTTTCCTAATGCGTGTATATAAAGTTATTTTGATTTTTTTTTTAAAAAAGTAAAAATCATCACGCCAAGATTTGATCCCGAAACCTCCGGGTCAGCTTTCCGATACATTAACCGTTAGGGCTGATTTTCGTTCAAGCTATTCTCCCAGATCGCAAGCAAAGCAAGACTGAATGAAAATCAGACCTCAGACCAAGCTATGAATTTCGAAGGAATAAGAATAAGAAAGTTTTGACTGTCAGGGCCTCAGGAACCCCGGATAGTCCCGCTCTAAGGAGTGACCCCTCTCTATAGCTTCTACTAGCCAGGGGCTGTTCATCTGGACTTCGGAGTGCGCTCGTGTCCCTTCGGAAACCACGCCTCCTTTACGTCACAGGCGGATAGCGCATAGGAAATTTCTTAAGAGGTGGTGAGAAATAATTTATTGTGGCCTTTTGGATAGGAATGTTTTGATAAATCAAAAAACTGTTATAATCTACGCTATATTGCCTATAATATGAGACAGATTTGGTTTCAATAGCTACAGTACTTTCAGAGCTACAGCCTGTTATTTGAGTTGGATAGTGAATTTTTTATCCTTAAATAATTTATTATGGCTGTCTGGATGGGAATTTTTTGATATAATAAGGAATAAGAGTATATAAATTCAGTAGCCTTGCCACATATATCTATATAAGGAAAAATTGCAGTATAAAAGATAAATTTTTGCTTGTAATGAAATTTCCACTCCTTTCAAAATTCCTAGTGTCGTATGTTTTCCTTGTACGGGCAAGATTATTTTGATTACAGTAAACCTACCAGACATCTCTATGAAATGTGATGCTTTAGAAATAACCTTTCAGTAGTTATTTAAGATTTTTTTCTTTTTACTCAAAGCGATGTGAGTAAAAAAATAATAAGAAATACTTTTTAAGACACACTTTTTTAAAAACAATATGTATTAAACAGTGAAAAATAATTCTTTATGCATGACTTAAAAGAAAAGCATGGTGTGCGCTCTAATATACAGTCACTTTATAAGTTCTTGAATTGGCGCGCCCCATGCTTTTCTTTTTAGTCATTCATAAACAAAATTCTTTTTCACATTTTAGTACGAATTGTATAAGAAAAGTATGTCTTTATTTTTTAGTTATTTCTGTGTTCGTATAGTTTCTCTCAAACTAATATTTCCTGACCCAAATCCTAAAGCGTTCTGCAACCAGTCAAACGACAGATCGTTGCAGGTTAGTATTTATTTTAGGCTAAATAAGTCCATATTAAAAAGAAATATTATAATATGCTTTTAAAATATAAAACTATATGAATGTAACAATATAATATTGTATTGTCGCCCAACTTACGTCGCTGTGCAAATTTCATCATTGCGTGACGTCGGGAAATAAGTTAAATTAACGTTGCAAGATTTGAGGACACACGAACCATTGTGAACTAAAGAAAAAAGAATGTAAAAATCTTGTATTTTACATTTCCATGTTTTCATTCTTGATTACTGTGTACATGTTATACTAGCAGAGAAATCAGCGAGACCTTGTTGTCAGTATCATAAACAAAAGAAAGCATTGGTATAAACTTCACGAAAAATTCGGGAAGTGGGATGAAAAAATTAATTATTCCTTGCTTTTTGTTTTACCCTAAAGTCCTGAAAGGGCCTTCAGACGATAAGAAAGGTCAATTCCTATAAACCTTTGCCCATTCTTAATACATCATTAAAAAAAATCTTTACCAGTCAAGGATTTAAAACTTCCGTGGTCCATCAACATAGTCCGTGGTGTTTATCAGTTCGCGCAGTGCCCCTGTATTATTCTAATATATCAGCTAATAAGACCTTGTAATTGACATAAGCTTAAGAAAAAAATCAATATAAACTTCAAGAACATAACAAAGTAGCTCAAAAGAAAGAAGAAATAGAATAAAATGAACATTTTGTGGAATATATTCGCTCTTTTCCGGTCTAACCATCCTTCTGATTATTAAACACCATTCATCATCATTTTAAAATATTCAAAGAAACTGAAGAATTGACAGCAAAAATGTTGATCTTGGGTGGGGGAAGTGGTCATTTTTGTATCAAAAAATTCCCATTCAAAAGATTTTTTATAAAATCATTTGTATTATAAACTGATTAAAAATTGACGATTCAAATCAAATAACAGGTTGCAGCTCTGAAACTACTGCAGCTATTGAAGGGAAATATTTTTCATTTTATAGCCTATGTATTGCAGATTGTAACAGTTTTTACTGTATCAAAAAATTCGCACTCAAACGGCAATAATAAATTATTTTCCCTCCGCCTATTGAAAGGTTCCCTATGTGCTATCCGCCCGTGACGTCACTGTTGCAAAAACCGTTAGAACATGATTCTGAACTTCGGAAGCGCCTGATGAACATACCTTCTCACTTATTCTGTTGTAAGTACCTTGCTACTAGCCATCTCCGCATGCATGCAACTATAAAGCATTTGTCGCGGGTGTGGATGCTGCAGTTTCTATCTTACGAAGACATTACCACGGATCGGAATACGTATAAGAGAAGAAAGAAGGTGAAACACGAGAAGTGCACGCTTGTCAGTGTTATTTATGGTTCAGCAGTCTGCGTCTGCGCGAGAGTGGGCGACGTCTTATTTCCATAAGCTCCCCTTAGACCATAGAGTTAGGAATAAAATAGAGAAATCTTTTATGGTCACATGAAGTCAAATTTACGGTTCAGCGGCAGCTATATTGTATGGCCCCATTAGAGCCCTCTATACCAAGTACTGGGCCAGTCAGTGACTGTTGAAACCATGGAGCTCTAAGTAATACAGGAGTGATTACTTAGTGTCGAAGGATAGACGCCAGAACAAATATTTAAACTCGTTTGTCAATTTCCAGTCTAATCCAATGTGGACTAAATTTTAAGTTCTCAGTTTTATACGCTTCTCACCGCCGAGCCCTTGCATACCGAGCGAATCCTAGTTTTCAGTGACCTCTTTTAAAATTATAAATCACAACATTTATTAAATTTCCTATTGTGTATTTACATAAAAAACGAAAAAACTTTATTTAAAAAATAGTAAAAAATGACGCCAGGCTTCAAACCTTCGGATCAGCTTCCCAATGCGTTAGCCACAAGACCAAACGAGCTGCCGGATTGAGCGCTTCTCGGTGTAAGGGCTCATTTTCAAGCCCGCTTGCGTTGCTTGCTTTGTTTGCGATTTGAGTAAATATTCAATTGAAACACGTGTTACAATACGTAATAAAACTACACCACGAAACACCATGTGTTTCAATTGGCTATTCACCCTAATCGCAAACAACGGAACGGGCTTGAAAATAAACCCTTACTTATAGTTCAAGCTACACAAGCTATTCGTACCGGAAGTGAGTCCACATGTTCTATTCCATATGTCCACACATTCGTACCACATGAGTTCTATTCATAACAGAAATCAATCCAAATAGTTCTGAAAAAAAATATTGCAATATTTTGACATGGGGACGGTTTCGTCGTTGTATTTACAGTGGGTAGCGTCAGAGTCTGTCAGTATGACGTCGTAGGTGACGACGATTTCCGTCGTGTTTACTGTCTTAATCCTCACTACGTATTTTGTGCCACAATAATCGATTGCATTATTCTTCACTGCAAACAAACATTCAGCAAATATTTATATGGGGTATATATAGTTCGAAACAAAATCATGCTGTGTTTACTGTGCAAGTGTACGTCACTTCATTTCATTTTCTCTTCAGATACATTTTATAAAACTGGGAATATTCCATTCTTGCTCTTCTAATTTTGATATTAGTGTCATTTCCTCTTGGTATTAAAAAATGATTCTCGTTTTATTTTCTATTTCAGAAACTACATTAAAATCTTTTCCAGAAAAACAACATGTCTGTATGCATAATAATATATGTTTACATGTAATAATAGCATCAAACTCTATGTGAGGATAAGACAGTAGACAGAAGAACATTCTGGATGAACTCAAGAAACCAGTGTTAAAAGGGGGATTCTTCTTCTATTATAATAGTGTTAAATGTTCCGGCGCCGCACTAATTACTTGAATAATACAGTACAGACTGCAAAAAGTCAATGGACTGCTTGCTACTCACACAGAACACAGAAGTTTCTTTTAACCATAGTTGCCACATGATACAACATTTACCGAAAAAAAAATCGGTATTATATGTTCCGTAAATATTGTGAACCTAATGAATATTTAATATTTTATTTTCGTTTATTTAACCTGTGATTGATGTTACCGTAATAGTTATCCGTATGTCTCGTGTTGCTAGAGGTAGCAAAGACATGCAGGCTAGTAATCTTTGCATGCAAACAGATCTACCTTTAGGTTTATTTAGGTTAGTGGTCCAGACAAACTACGTACAAAAACAAAGCAGAAATCAGACAGACTGTAATATTCATCTCAATATAAACCTTGCTGAGGATCGAGCAACTGGAGGTCATAATCCTTGTATGTTAATAGTAAAATTGACATGTTCCATCCATACCACTATGCCTAATAGCAGATAGGGCTATAAGTGGTCGCCGGAACGCAATAAAAATCTAATCTAATCTTGCAGGGGGCACCAAAAAAGTGAAAGAGTTTTTTGTCATTTGTCTCTTGAACCCCAACCACACAAAGCTTTCTTTCTACCAATTACTCGCAACTCCTACCAAAAACTACGTGATTTTCTTAAAGGATGTTAGTTTGGTACTGAATAGATTTGGCAAATTGCTTCTGCCTGCGGAAAGTACAGGGGTTGGACAAAAAAAACTAAAAACACGTCATACAGGACACGTAAGTGTGGCCCGCCACTGTACACCACGTGTTGCGGTTGCCGATCGTGTTTTGTTTTAAATGTGTCATGTGGACCTTCCTCTTCCAGTTCACCTGTGAGTGTCGTGATGTGCAAGTGGTGCGGTAAAATGGGCGACCTGACAGACTTCCAAAGCATGATCGTTGGTGCCCGTCTGGTTGGAGCTTCAGTGACAACAGTGGCGACCATTGTGGGGGTATCGACAGGCACTGTGTCCAATGTCACGAGGGCATACAGAATACATGGGCAAACAACGTCTGCAAAGCACAACAATGGTCGAAAGACAATCCTGTCCGATAGGGACAGGAGGGCATTAAAACGGATTGTAGCAGCTAAAAACCAGACCACTGAAATGAAAATTACGTCTGAACTCAATTCCGGCCTACAGAACCCGGTTTCATCAAAAACAGTGCGACGGGAACTTCATAAAATGAAAATTCATGGTAGGGCCGCGATCGCCAAACCTCTGGTCACAGCAGTAAATGGGAAGCGGCGTATCCAGTGGTGCAAGGACCACAAGGAGTGGACGCTTGATCAGTGGAAACACGTAATGTATTCCGATGAATCGACCTACACCTTGTTTCCATCAACCGGTCGTGTTTACGTATGGAGAACACAGTCGCAGGCCTATGATCCAGACTGTCTGCGCCCAACTGTAAAGCATGGGGATGGTTCTGTTACAGTATGGGCAGTGATATCGTGGTTTTCTGCAGGTCCCATCATAGCCCTGCATGGAATGATGAATGCTAAGGCCTATGAGGCCATTTTGAGGGACCAGGTTCTACCCATGGCCCACACATTGTTCCCGGATGGTGGTGGCATCTACCAAGATGATTTGGCACCCTGTCACGCTGCAAAAACGGTGCAATCATGGTTTGAGGAGCATGATCAGGAGCTATCACACCTCCCCTGGGTCCCACAATCACCAGATCTGAACATCATTGAGCCACTGTGGTCTGTGTTAGAAAGGCGTGTTCGGTCTCATTACCCTCCACCATCATCCCTTAAGGAACTGGAGCATGTTTTGGAGGAAGAATGGTACAACATTCCACACACCACGATTCAGGACCTGTATACGTCCATTCCACGTCGGATCGAAGCTGTTTTGGACGCAAAAGGAGGCCCCACACCATACTAGGTATGATTTTCACACTTTTTCAAATGTTTTAGATTTTTTTGTCCAACCCCTGTATGCAAAATTAATAAAACAATTAACAATCCTTTATTTGTCCAGTTGAATGGGACTTTTAACTTTCTGGCATGGCCTTGATTTAAACTGTACTTGTCCTCTATAGAAAGTGAAGTGGGCGTGGAGCGAAAACATCTGTGAACACGTCACACATTGATCAACTCACATGACACACACATACAAACAATATGAACAGTCTACATACAAAACACAATCTGTAAACGTTTTGAAGAGGTCACTAAGTTTATGATGAGAGCGTTGGTTCCAGATCCTCGTTCCTCGTATATCTATCTATCTCTGTGTGAGTGCGATTTCGCCATCACGAAACTTGATTAAAGATGTGGCATTCAAGATGGTGCACGTCGCAAGTATCATTTCAGCACAGTTCTTTATATCTTAAACCTTCTCCTGCCTCGACCATCATAGCTCTAAAAGAATTAGAAAAAAAAAAAGAAACGCGACGTACGTCAGAGGAGCCTGAGAATGATAAGACGTCTATCAAGACCGGATGTGGAGTGGAATAAAGCCGCCTTCGCGTCTTTATGTTCTTAAAAAAAATCTTCTCAACATGTAGTTTTTTTTTAATAACACACCTGACCTGCGTTTTTCGTTTCTTTTCGTCTTATTTCTCGAGATGATAACCAGAGGGCGCCAACAGATTATTGCAAATGCGCCAATTGTGCAATCAAGGTTGTTTGAAGAAGAGAAGAAAAAGAATAAATAGTTTGTACACTGATGAATAAGATTTTTTTCCGCAGAACAGAAAAAAACAAAGGTAAAGGAAGTGATCATACGAAAAGCGGAAATAACGGGACTTAAAAAAAAAAAGAATCCCTTTGTTTTCCAGAAAACAGATGGACTTTTTCGCTGCAAAAGGCCAAATTCTAACAAGTTTGAGACACGCTATCAACAGAAAATACAAGGCTGCCCCCTCCCCTCCCCTCAATGCAGAACAATCGCAACAAAACGCAGCATAGCTACTAGTATGTAGAAAAACATGACACAAAAATATAGTTTTTTTTTTGTTACATCTTAAAATTGAACAATATCTTGGTTCAGGATAAACATATTTATATGCACATGTTATAAAAAAAAAGTATATATACAGAAAATATATATATATATGTGTGTGTGTGTTGATCAGCGATGATTGTGGGGGGTGGGGGGAGCGACATGTGAAAAAACGATCTACAAGGGGAAAGGTTTGTGCGAAGCATGTTTTGAGGAAATGCAAGGCCAGTCACATGACTAACTCAGCCACTGGTCACGAAAACACAAAATTCGGTTGCGCAAAATTGGCTCGCGGGGGTTACTGGCGAATTTTTGTTCCAGGAAGTTTGCACGAAAGCAGAAAAAAAAGAAGAAAAAAGCAAGACGGAGTAGTGGTTGACAAGAAATCCAGGGTCACGTGAAAATTAAATGAGGTGTAATTTCAATCCATATTTCAATTTTTAGCTTTTTTTTTAAAAAAAAGTCTTTTTATTATGTCAATTGAAATAAATGTAAAACAAATGAACTATGAACTTAAAGAAACATTTTAAAGGAAAATGTGTTTGTTCTGAAAGAAACACGAAATGATTCAAAACAGGAATTAATCGCGAGGACATTTCAGTTTAAGAAGCGAAGTAAGTCAATAAATAAAGTGAATTTAGTTATAATAACTGTAAAACAGTTAATTTCAGAAACATAAAGGTTCACAATTTTCCCATATAATTGGTACCTTGTACTTCGACACATTTATTTCGGCGACTGACAAATATTTTGGTAAATATCATAGCCAATTACGCATCGTTAACATTCTGTATTGTCTCTGAGCTTGCGACCCCTTTAGCGTCTCTTTAAGTGGGTCAAACATGTTAAAAATCAGAAGGCGCGAGATCATGGCTATATGGGGGATGTGGCACGATTACAAATTTCATCTCTCGGATGAAATCCAGTATTGCTGTGGCACCAGGAGAGCAAGCGTTGTCATGTTGCAGGGTAAGTCTACGACACTACCCTGTTATGGACTATGGCATGAACTGTCCCATGGTTAATGTTTTAATCAGCACCAATTTCATACAATCGAAAGACCAGTCGATTTTCCTGAATAATTCACACGTTTTCAGGTGTTGCTGTTTCGACTGGTCTACCAGACCGAAGATTCTACACTTGTATGACTGTTTCTGAACAGTTCACATCTATATAAAGAGAAAAACATGTTTGTGGTTGACAGAAAGAAATAATGAAAAGAGAACTATTTTTTTTTAAATTATTTCAGACAACAGTTTGTTAAAAACGAATTTGATTGGTACCAGTGAGGCAAGAATGTACAATGGTATCGAGTAGGACTCGAACTCGGTCAGTTGGATGCCTTGCCTACCAGACCACAACTATTATTAACTAAAATTGAGACCCCATTATATACGAAATCTGTATGTTTAATAATAATACCTAATATCGCATTACCATGTTTGTTTGTAGGCTTTGCTTTGCTATAATACCTATGCGTTCTAAAACTCAGAATTGGCTTTGTTGACTAAGATTCTCGTTTTTGTTCTATTAAACAAACAAAAATTTGTACCAAACTCATTTCCCAGCAAGTCTAATGCCGACATCGACGCTGGCCCGACGAACTTGTAGTCGGGAAGCAGTCGGGAGAAGGTCGGCGCGATTCATAAGTGGCGTTTTGTCGTCGGGCCATTTTAGGGGCCGCCGTCGGGTCGGCATAGAGGCGTAACCCCGCTCAAAACCTGCCATCCGATGTCGACCCACTTTTGCCAACGTCGCCAGGCTTGTTGGGTTCGTTGGAACACCAGAGGCAAAGAGACCGTCGGGAAGACCGAGATGTCGTTGGGAAGATAATATTAGAAGATATCTTTCAGAAGTACGTATTTGTGATGAAAACTTCTTTGGTCTTTCGCAGGATAGAATGAACGGAAATCTACCGACAAAAAAAAAAAGCATACCAAATGGGAGGTACATTTTCAGTATTTCTGCCTGGACGTTAGATTATGTAGTGTTATATTATATACTGTAGGAGATGCACTAATGTTTGTAAAGTGAGGACATGGTACCCCATCATCCGGGTAAAACGCCCACCGTCCTGGGGTAAATATACCCATGCACATCAACACTACACTAAACAAGGTGGAAGGCATAACAATGGAAATGTTTGAAGTTAATTATACTACAGGAAATTATTATATTATAGTACAAGCTACAAAAAAAAAAAAAAAAGCCAGAAAGCATGAAGCTACTTCCTGAGCATTGACAGGCTTGGATAATACAGAATAGAAAAATACATATTAACTGAAAATACGAAATGGAAAATATATTTTAGCTTCATTCTAATGGTGAAATATAAGTTTGCTTTGCGCAACACAATCTTATGGGAATATTACACTAACTGAAAATTAAAAAAAAAAAAAAAAAATGAAAAATCATGACACTCATCGAAGGAAATGAACTGAATTTACATGTTCCTACTCTTCTGAGACACGGAGTGGCATGTAGGACACATATTTGGGAACGGTGTACATACTTCATGGAGCCATATTTGACAATGAATACACTTGATCCACTCACATGCAGACATGCAGATTCCGCAATACTTATCTTCATCTGTACCATATGAGTCTGTACAGTTGCACTGATTTTCGCTTGAAGCACTTATACTATTTCCCTATATCTTAGTAGTATGCCTAGGTTGCTTGGACTTTTTTACCTACTTAGATCGCACACGTTCTTCCTCTTTTTAGGAGGAACAGGAGTTGCTGTAGACACTGCTGATCTCTTTGAAATCATTCATTTGTATCAGGTAATCCACTAACTCTCCTATTAAAGGTAGGGTTGTCATACCTCCCCACGTGGAAACTCGTAAATTCCCTTAATAACAGTGAAAGCAGGATTTTACAGTAGACACACTGTGTTGACGATCGTACTTAAAACAATTTTCGAAGATTCATGATGATATAGTTTATTTCTTTGACACCGAGTTTTCTCAATACGTGTGACTGTGTATTGTATCTCGGTTTCAATTATACAGGGTGTTAAAAACTGCGTGGAAGATTTTTCAAAGGGTTATTACTCGAAAACCAAAGCTCCGATGAGAAAATGTTAAAAAATATTTTAGTATCATTTTTGCGTATATAGAATAACCTCCCAAAGTATATCAATGTATTTTGGAATCACCCTGTATATGGAAATGCTTATCAGAAAATGAAGAAAAATGGAGCCACTGCTTCCCCTTACTCCCCTCAATCGAAGGCAGTACCGTTAGCATAACTATTCTTTGTAGGTATTATATGCACAAAAGTAGTCGTGAGTCATTTTCTTTTTTCTCATCTCTATCTGTAAGCAAGTTTAACGTACAAAGAGCAAAAATATTTTGTTGAGAATGAAGTGAAACTACTTTTTGATGTTAAAGCAAATAATAATCTATATTTTCTAAACTTTGAGTACAATTACACAGCTTTAAAGGGTATTGCCGTGTTTACTGGAATGGGAACACGTGGAGTAAAACGCCCACGGGCCATTAACTCCGACACCTAGTGGGCAAATTACCCCTATGTCAAACACGATAGTTTCAGTTCATTTAACTTCCAACACTGCATGGTATGGCGGCAGACCGATATTGCATCAGAACAACAGAACCCTACTTTGTGCAACGCACATTCATTGGATTCTCTAATGCACCAGTGTAATCATTCTGTCTCCATAAATTTGAAACGTTCAAAAACAACTACAAGTATAAATTATGTAGGGGAAGGTTGGGCAAAGTGGCTACTGGCTATTTGCTTTCCGTGCAGTGCTTCCACAAAGCGGCAAACGTCTCAACTACTACGCTACATCGCCAGCAGTGTCATACTGAAGTTCGTAGTTATTCTGATCAGTTGATGGGAAATTATTCTAACTTTTCATGTTTTTCAGCGTGCTGAAGTAAGTTAACATATTGCAATGAATAATTATTGTAATTAAATATAAATTCATAATACATACGATTATCAGTAACCCTTTAAAACCATATGAGTTAAGCTTTAAATGTATGTGTCGAAGTAAGAGGTAGGGTTAGTTGTGTAGCCTATAGAGTCGCATTTATGTGATGGAGTCCAAGAGGTCACAGTGGTCAGGGCCATGGCTACTTTGCCCTCAACCAGGGCCATTCTACCCGGCAGAAAATCGTTCGTATTTGCTATGGAGAATCTACTGGCCCTATATGAATCGATTATAATAATGAACAAATTAGATTAATATATATTGAATCTATTATATTTTATTTATAATCTATTATATTAATCGATTATATAAATCGATGTAATGAGTTTTAGTTTACCTATTATTGGACAAAAATTTATTTCAAAGAATATTGATGCGACTTTCCTCCACATTTACTGAATTTCTATTAGGCCTATCACCAAAAAGTTGGAAGTCTATACAGGACTAATATTGTAATAGCGATGGAAGAAAAGCAATACAAAGAAATATTTTAAAAAATAATAATAATAAAGTAGCATTACATAAAGAACAGAAGGATAAGAAAAAGATGTAAGTAAATAAGATAAACGTTAAGAGGAAAATGAAATCGCAAGTGCTTTGTTTGATGACTTTGATGACAGTGACGTCAGTAATGCTGATTGCTTGTTCTGTGGGGACTATTTTTCTACGTGCAGAGACGATGAAGGGTGGATCAGGTGCTCATGCTGTCTACGTTGGGCACACGAGGTTTGTACCGGGTGCGAGGAAGACGACAATGAGTTAATCTGTGATGTGTGTAAATAATTTGCTACAAAGACACTAGCTTATAACATTTTGTTAAACATTTTTCAATGTTGACTTTAATTGCACAACTAATTGCATTGAACAATTGAACACTTTAAGTTATAAAATAAGTTTCAAATGTACCAACAAATTTCACAACCTTTGTATTTAATGATAATATTGCTTTCATGTTATCAAATACACAGTCATGTTCTTTACAGTGCTGCCAAACAATTCTTTTTTATTTCGGGCACCCAGTGGCCATTTCGTAGGGTTGCGCGAAGTTTAGTTTTTCTTTTCACGTATCCACAATAACTTCAAAATAATTTATTTTACATAAAGCTTAATAATGAAACTAACTTATGCCAAATTTTCGTTTGTTTTTGTCACTTTTTACTTATTGACAAAAACAAACATATTTTTTCTTAACGTGGCCACTATGCCCACCCTTCCCCTACTTTAAATCAGCCTGTATGTCCTCACTTTCTTCACACAATCTCTTTTGGTGTTACCTTCGTGTTCCATATAATTGCGCCTTCATTCAATCGCATCACTGTTGCCACCTCATATTTCCTTCCGTGTTTTTAGGGGGTGGGCATTTTCCCCCTCTGGGCTTTTCATCCTCCGAATACTCTAAATAAGTAATAACTATTACGTAGTAACGTGTTATGTTTTGATCTTTATGCCTTGTTTACATTACTAATATTTTACCATGGTTAACGTTAATCGAGATCATTTTAGTAATGTAAACGCTAGTTACCGTTAACGCGGGTTTCAAATTTAACCAGCGTCAACTTACGACGGTTATCTTCTTACGTTAGTTATCTAAACGCAAGATGGCCGTTAAGCGCAGCTCACTTCGTGAGTTTATTCCTTTCTTTATCGAAATATATAGCATCCTAGTGGTGCGTATCACTTTTAAAGTATAAAAGAATGATGGCAGAACTAATCTACAAAATGTTACGCTACAATCAATTCATTTGTGTTCAGTATTTTATAATTTAAACCTCCACCGTATAACTCTCGAGTATGAAAAAAGTATATTCCTTACTCTAACCTTGTAACGTGTTTCTTTACTGACAATAGCAGTGCAAGCACGATAACCAAGTTAAGTTCCGTAGTCTAAATGGAAGTTATTTCAAACATGATTTTTACCATAGTAACAAACTTAGTAATCAAAACAAGACATCATAAACAAGGAAACGGTTTGTTTCGGAGGTGTGTAGCGCCGTAGCGATATAGGTAGCGTGTCAAGGGTACTGGGACGTCAGTTCTATTCCGTCAGTATTTTTTTTTTAGTGCTCACAGTATAATTCGTTTGTTGAGAGAAAGCAAAATTTTGTTTGAGCCCTACTGTAACAATTTTTTGGCGACCGCAACTAAACATTATTTTTCTGTTACCGCAACTAAACATACGCAATGTCTACTTACAAACCTACTCATTTGATTCTTCTTCCTCCTATCCTAACACCATATACGGCAGGACTACTTTAGGCCACACATTTTCAGCCCTTCACTACGGAATCATTCTGAACAACAAACTCACCTGGAAAGAAAGCAACTAAGTTTACTACCATCAAATCACATCAGACGCTCTGATGTTTGCTTCGGCATCTAGCACCCGTTATTTACCCGTAGCGCATTTAGTTTCTTCATTTGTTCATTACAGATCCAATGGATTCATTACAATGAACATACAGAGGTTTGAACGATCTCTTAATTATGACTTATATTATTTAATGTGGATTTCAGTGAGGAAAATGAAAGAGGAATATTATTGGTTTGTTAAGAACAATCAGTGAGAAATATTTAGAGAAAGGTAGAGAATACGTAGCAGTGGTTGATTTTGAAAAGGCATTCGGTCAAGTCAACTGGAAATATTCCTAATGCAAGGATTGGAGAAAGCGGATGTGGAATGGAAAAGATTGAAGATGTAAAAGGAATAAATCAGAGAATAAGGGTAAACGAAGACGTGATAGTGACGAAATGCATTTGAAGCATTTGAAATGTGGACTTGACGAAGAACGGAAAAGATCAGGTTAACGCAGAAGATATAAAAGGAGGGCGAGGGAAAAGAAGGTGAAAGAAAAAGTAGTTTGAAATAGAAAATGGAGGGAAGAAATACTGAGAAAGTAATATGGCTTTGGGGAAGGTAGGCGTGAACATGTATAGGAAACGAGGGAAGAGGGTCTTGTAGTTAGTGAGAAACAAGAAGAAAGGTGCTATAAAGGGAGAAGAAAAAGAGCAGTGGTGTACAGACTTCCGTGTACGCAGGAGAGACGAGAAAGAGATTACATAAGAGGCTTAAACAACACAAGGATAACGTCAAACTAAAAAGGGACAGGAACGCTACATACAAACATATCCAAGAAGAGTCGCATGAGATAGGCTAGGAAAGGACGGAGATACTAGAACAAGAGGAAAGGATGTTGGTTAGGAACTGGAAAGAATCAAGGAAACGGGAGAGAAAACGATGAACTGGAATGGTGGATTGAGTATAAACGAGGAATGGGAAGACATAGTTGCCAGAGAAAAGAAGAAAAAGTATTCCAGAAAGTAAGGAATGTCCTGTAGGCCCGCTTTTTTTATTTTTTATTTATTTATTTATTTATTGCTTATTTAATTTTATTTACCTATTTATTTTATATCTATTATTTAATTCGATATTTAAAACATTTTGTGCTTCTCGATTTTGTTTCCTTTCTATTTAGTACTTCCGTTACAAATTCGATATAACGTTCTAGCTGACTAAAAGGCGTGGCCCTGCGAGCATCGAACTGTAATTGGTTGAAATTTGTTTAGTTAAGGAAATTGAACGATCTCTGGGACGCTATTGGCGAGAGATGTAGAAAGGATATCTTGGCCTTCTGCTGCTTATTATGAACTGATAGTGTTGATTAGTGTGTCTGAGAAAAGTGTTGATAGAACACCGAAACAGTAACGCTTACTCCGTGATTTTATAATAAAGACAAGTAATCTTCCTAGTTCGCTGAATTTCGTAAGCTAAACCTACAAATAATATATAAAATAATTTCTGGTCGCAACAACTATAATAAACCAACTTGTTTGTTGAAAGTACTGTAACTTGTTTCTACTAAATGTATTTTCCTTAAATTGGATATTGTACTTATGTAAAATTAGTTCAGTAGTTAATATGATATATACCTGCTTCTGTGCGTGTGGTCACGGGTTCAATCACCGTAGTCCATTGAACGGGGTTGTTCTGAGCCTACTTTACAAAAAAAAAAAAAAAAATGTTGGTCACGTTCTTATTAGCTCACCAGCTCGTTTAAGACGTTAATGTCAATTCATTTACTTATACTGCCTGCCTTGTATTTAAATCGTAACAACAGTCTAAATTATTTTTCTCTCTTCTACTCTGATTACCCTACATTATGGTCATTTAGGGTATTCCCGACAGTTGGGGAATATCGACACTTCTAAGCTTGCAACATTGTAGACTACACAATTGTCAGCTCGTGATATAAACAATAGTCGAGGAAGAGACTTCGTAGTGTACTGAATCTCTGTCCTGATTTATGAGTTTGTATATTGTATTTGTGAAGGAGCAGACTCATATTTGTAAGACCAATTTGGGGGAAAATTCAAACTTGGGTTCCCATCATAACGGAACTGAGCTTATTTTGGGATTTGCACTTAGATTCGAAACTTCTGGAAATTAACACAGTAATAAAATCCCTGAGAGTGAATATGCTCCTTCAAGTGTTCATTATGAAACTCTGCAGGAACCATCAACATCACATCGTAATTTGTTCTGATCGAGTTCTTCCACTCATTGTTATAAATTTTATTTTACATTTTATTCTCTTTAAAATCATTTCATTTTAAGATAAGCTGTCTGATGCCATTTTCACACGCAATGCCAATCTATCGTAAACTGTTACTGAGTGCATAGTGATAATTGTCAAATATTTACATGTATTTTCATTTGGTGTTGCAAGTGTCGGGATTACCCATGTACTGGGGTAATTCCGACACTTCGCATGAGCTTCATTTGGATACTCCTCAGTTACCAGAGTATTTAAATATGCAGAGTGAAATATCCTGTATTTTAAATCAAAGAAGAGAACTGGCTTTATCGACGACGTTCAGAATTCTCATCTCAATATTTTATTTTATATTTCTCTTAGATACTAAAAATGTTTAGAGTGTCGGAAATAACCCAAATGACCATATCTGAATTTCCGTAAGAACGTGAAACTTCGTTTCTCTGTTCTAAGATCCACGGCAAAAAAAGATTAGTACTTCTGTGATGAAATAAATAAAACAGATCTGCAGTAACTATTCTTTTTCGATCTACTGAAACCGTTACTGAGTAACTGTTCCTTGGAACGGTTCCGGAAAAGATTAGTCATGCGTAAAAGTTAATATTTTCCATTGTCATTTTTAATCTTGTTGTTGTTTGCTGTCCTTTCTATCAATCTATCCGGCTAATAACCAAATTCACTTCGAAGTATTTCCCGTCTCCAACATGGGCAGTTCATGTACTGCGACGGATTGAAATAGCGTCTCGCATTACGGTTATTGAACTACACCTAGGAAAGGGAATGTTCTATCTAGTAAATGCGGAAAATAAAACTTCTCCCATAGTGTCAAGCAGTGTCACAGACCGATCCTACTTCATAAGAAAAGCACGAATCGCTACTTGTAGTAAATATCCAATAAATCTCCATTTAATTAGATGGAATTCATTACTGTCCATATCAGTACTTAACGACAGAATTATACGCGTTTTTTTTTCTTTTTTTTTATGAATGTCTATGATTTATTGTACTTATTATCCTAATTTATGTTTACAAAGAAGTCATTAATGTCAGATTTTGTTATATACAATGTTTGTTTTTTTCGGTTATTCTTCAAAATTTTCAAGGATGACCACCATGGCGGAAAATAATAAAATGGCAACAACCACATGTAAGTATTTTATGTATCCTCTCCTCTGTCCTTATCATGTTTTCTTCCACGACGAAAGAATATACGAAATTTAAGACGTTTGTTTTTCGTTGTGTTTTTAGTCAAAAGTTTTTTTTTTCTTTTCCTGAACCCTGGATGTATCATTTTATCAGTTTCCCCATTTATGTTATTAAACGGTGTTACAGCTATGGGTGGACCCTGTCTCTCCAATAGTAGCTTCCGTTCTTTGGCCAACTTCTTCCATCTCTCTATCTCTTTTTGTCATTGCTCACGTTTTCTATCCATTTGGTTTGCCTATCTTTCTTGCCTTCAACATTTTCTCTTGGATAGATTCATTTTTATATGATCTAACCTAAATCTTTGAGCTTCCGTAAATCCATCGATGTCTCCGATTCTTTATTATCATTCTTCAATTTCAGGTTATTGTTTTCTCTGACTGGCCAAATTCTTCTCATGATTTTTGCTTCCAACTGGGCATGTGCTTGTAATAAGGTGCAACTTCCAACGTGGTGTTGCAACTGAAGAGCCTGTGGTTCAAATCTGCGGCAAGTAGGATTACTATCATTATTTTCCTCTAAGATTTTGTTTCTCCTTCAGTTGTTTTGCTTGGAAGCTTTGTTGCTATGTTCAACTTACATATTACTGAATGTAGTGCAATTAGGAAGGTTAACCTTGTTTAAATTAACCTACCGCTACTAACGAATGCACAACTTTTGTCTGATTGCAGATACAGAGTTCTCACCGTTCACCCTCCATACACACACAATTTTTCTCCACAATGGGGTGCCACCTCCAAATCGTGGAGGACACACACACACACACAACTTTAAAATGTTTTGTTAAAAATTGATAGGACCAATTGTACTTGTACTTGCGATGCTTACATCCCCCTAAATTTGGTTTTACACCCTCGAAAGTGAAAGTCCTGGCAGAATCTCTGACTGTAACGAAGACTACTACCAGAACAGGTAGATAGAAAGTAAGTTCAGATTTGGGTGCATAGATCTTGATTCCTATACGGTCGTTTTTAGTCTAGTGGCTCAACCCGGCAGGTCCTTTCGATTGGATTAACTTTCTCCACTTAAAGAACTCACGCTGGTTTTTCTAGTAAACGCACCAAACGTTGTCGTCGGGGGCGCTCTCAGTTTATAAAGACGATGGGCGTTTTGCCCAAAGGCAAGTGCATGACCCGAACGTCCCTAGGCATGGCGGCCTTCAATTACGTCCTGGAACTTCAACATGGGGAACAGCTTCTGCATACAGAAATACGTTGGCTCAGCAAAGGACGAGTTCTTCGTCGCTTCAATGAACTTTTCCTTGCTATTTTTTTTTCTTAGAAGTACATGGTAATGGTGACGTGACTATTTGGGTCTGGAAGACCCTGATGGCTGCGTACCTTTGGAGTTTTGATGGACGTGTCTTAGAAACTTAATGAGCTTAATTGTCAGCTTGAGGGTAGAGATAAAGATACCTTGCACATGATTTCAGATAACTCGTTTTCTGAAAAACTTGAACTTTGGGAAAGACAGTTAACTGAAACATTTTACCTGTTTAAAAGAAGAAGTAGAAAAAGGAGGTAACACATCCAAATATGTGAACAGCCACTTGTAAATAATTTCCAAATCGATTGAAGCATTCCAATCGCGTTTCTTACTTAAAAAATAAAAGTAGTTAGCAGCTCAGTTTATTTAACATCCATAAATGACATTTGATGTTGATAACTTGTCAAGCATCTTAGGAGATACATTTCACGAAAACAGCATTGCTGCAGAACTTGAAATCATTAGTATGAAGAATTATCTATAATTGAAAGGTGTCTACGAAGCAAATAGGGACAGGTTTTGGTCTTTCGTGGATAAGGACAAATATCCCACCGTGTTAGGTAACGTGCCACTGAAGTTCAAGTCTTTGTTTCGTTCTATAGATCTGTGTGAGTCAACGTTTGCCAACATGAAATATATTCAAAGCAAATACAGAAAACAAATGACTAACGAACATTTTTTTTTTTTCATTTTTTTTTTTCATTTTGGGACCCACCTTCCACCCCTGTCTCTATGCATTCTTTGCACAAAATGGGTTGTGCACTTCCAAGGGCGTGCAGCACGAGCAGTTGTTCGCTCTTCCCATTTTGGGACAGGCAGTCCCTAGAGATTCTCGGATTGCCGGTGTTCCGACAGTCCGAGAAGCTCCTTTGTTCCCTCAGTTTTGACCTCGGGTGGTGCGGGACGGACTTTGGACCAGGCGTCCAGAATGTTCTCCTGGTCTTTATTCCTAATTTTGGAATTTTTTTTTCTTGGGGGGGATGCCCTACCATTATCTTTTATTTGCAATTTTATACAGAAAACATTTAACATATAGAACAACACACATACACACAAGGACAGCACAACATAGACGTCGACTCACGAACATTCGGATTTCTGTATTCGACTTGGTGTCACAAGTTATTCGCCAGACATTAGAAAGCTAGTAACAGAGCGAAAAGTAAATATCACGCTGAAGATGTTTTTTTTTTGTTGCTAACCCCCCCTTCTTTAATCTAAGTCCTTTGTTTTGTTTACATTCTGTGTTTTGTGTTAAACCAGGTTTATGAATGTGCAGTGCATAGGAAAGATAGAAAGTGAACAGTTTACGAGATGAACATGGAGAATTCCAAAACAGACTTGAAATTTACAATATTCAAAATAGCTATTTAGAAAACATATGACGACTAAATATTTCAGTTTTGTGTGAAGTAACAGTTTGTCTCCTTTTTGAAAAATACAAGAAAGTGTTAATAATAAAAAACTTTATATTAAATACCAGAAAATCTTATGCGTATTTAATTTCTCTTTGGAATCTTTGATCTTTGGAAGTTTCAGTTCTGTGGGTTGCCGACCACTGGTCTACACAGAAGTTAGTTTTACCCATAATTCTTAATGATCTTAGTTATTTAAACAAAGCAAAAAGCGTATTGGTTCTCCTTTAATAGGGTTATCATACGTCCGTATTTTATACGGACAGTCCGTATTTTAACGACTCTATCTGCGTCCGTGCCGTACATTTCAAAAATTAGGTCAATGTCCATACTTTTCACTTAATTAGTTGTTTGGATTACTTACGTATTTTAAACTAAGGTGACCAATTCACCATATATTTTCCGTACTTCCGGGGGGGGGGGATACAGAACACTCGACTGTAACTTCCACGTCTTCCTTGTTGCAACAGTTAATCCGGCTAACTTTTGCCCCCTCCACTACATGAAATATTGCTCTGTTCTTAATACCGGTTATCTCTACTCCTTGTTTTGGAGTTTAGAAATGGCAAGCGGTTAAGTCAATCAGAAAATTTCAAATGTGAATTTAGGAAAAGAGAAATGACAAAAGAAGTATTTAGTGAAACAGTAAAGAATACGAAATTAGGTCCCCTGAAAAGAGTACATCTGGTAGCCCTTTGAAAGTTTCTTTCGAAATGAAACAATAAAATGTTTCGATTTATATTTATTCTTCACACCAGGGAGAAAAATAACAGGGAATAAATGCCTTTATCCGGGAAAACTCCCCGGAAACCGTGACTGAATGCTTGGTTATCCTATTTAAACACATATATTTCCACAAATACGTGTACATATCACACAATTTATAAAACCACACATGTAAATTGTTCTTACAGCATTAAACTGTAGTATGACCGAGTATTTGTTACTACCTAGCAATGTTTCTACAGTGTGTGTTATCTTCTCTCAAGGATAATCTAAAGCAACGATATCCAACAAAAGATGGCAGCACTATCTCCCTATATGTCTGATGTGTTCTTATTGTTACACAAAATTTCAATGCTGCTCCTACAAATTCAAGCCTAGAGAGTTCAAACTTTCAGGGAAGAAAGTTCATAACCAATTCAAGAGCATGATCGATGCATATATTTTATTTTCATTTTCCTTCATTGTTGAAATCACTTCATTGTTGTTGTGAATATAGAAATCAATAACAATGAAGTTCTTTCAACAATGAACAAAAGAGAAAATTAAAAATCGGCATCGATCATGCTCTTGAATTGGTTATGAACTTTCTTGCCTGAAAGTTTGAACTCTCTAGGCTTGAATTTGTAGGAGCAGCAATGAAATTTCGTGTAACAATGAAAATAAATTAGACATATAGATATACGGAGGTAGTGCTGCCATCTTTTATTGGAGATCGTTGCTTTAGATTATCCTTAATGGTAACTGGGAGTGGGAGGTGATTTTAGAAATTCAACGGAACGTAATAACCAGAAGTCTTTATTTTATGTTGGTGTTACAAGTAATTGTTCTGAGTTTTATTCTGTTTAAATAAATACATGGCCTTTAAATTAGTTTGTCCGTATTTAGTCCGCAAATATTATGGTAACCCTGCCTTTAAATAAATAACAACTTTAAATAACTCCTTTAGATAATGTCGAACTTTAATAAAAAGACAAAATTTCGCGATGTGAAATTTGAGAATTGCAATTCAGCAAATTGACAATCTAAAAAACCCGACTGAAGAGTTTGAGTATGTGCACTTTACAAACTGTATATATATATATAGTCTGTAAAGTGTGTGAGAATAGCAGTTTAAACAAGTATTCTATTGGACAAACGATGACAGAAGAAGAAGCTCATGTTTCATTCATTGAGGCGCAATAATACAATAAAAACTTCCTCCTCCTCTTGACTGGTTAGACATAAACGGAAGCGGATAGATCTCATGAATTTTGCACTACGTCTGATACGGGAAGAGATCATACATACATGTTTACCACATGGGGTTCATTGTGTCTGCTAGCGAGGACTTCCATTCTCTGACAGACACATACATACGTACTGAATTTAGTCTACTGTTTAAATAAAAAAAATATTTATCTGGGTATTTTGCTATTTGAATTCCTACGCCCACAATCCAACTATCCTGAGCAGAACGAACCTACCAAAAGTCAGACAGAAGGTTTATGTATGCCAACTGCATTAAGAACGGACACAGACAAGGATCTACAGACTATTTAGTCAACACACACATTATATATAATTCACAGCCATAATCAATCCACTAGTGGATGAGGCCTGTCCCCTACTGCTCCCACGCTGACAAGACGTGTTGGGAGAGGAGAGCCGAAGCTCTCAACAGTAAGTCTTTTATTCACAGCAGTTCTCCAATTACATCACAATGCTGGGTGAACACCGTTTCAGTCCTTCTCGCTTTGGAAAAGATTCCTTGACAGAGCCGGGAATCGAACCCGGGATCCCACGATCGGCAGTCAGCGACGGTAACCACTAAACCGCTATATATATAAACTGAATCCCGCGTTTTCTAAACTAAATCCCACTTTTCTGACTGCGTTTCCTTCACTGAGTCCCAGTTGTTTTTTGATATTATTATTATTAATTAATTATTGTACCCAGCTCAATTTTCAACAGAAAATATCCTTTGCAAAACCCACTTTCCATCAGTACTTGCGCCCGCGTAGAACGTTATCAATTGTTTTTTATGTGGACGCCCGCCATTTTTCTTTCTTCTCATTGTCCACTCGTGTGTTCAGTCAACTTCTCTCTTATCTTCAATTGAGGATGGCATATGCCGAAATATTTAAGTGACTTTTTGTGTAACTGTGTACGTGATTTTCAAGAAACTACGTAAGTAAAATTCATTTCCCTTCTATTCAAATTTCATCTATTATATTCTCTATACGTCCTTTTTCTATATGTTCTTTATATATATTTAGGACAGAGATGTGTCCTCCACATGAAGGATGGTAATGGTGGTAATGAGTAACGAAAATTTACCGGACATTTTGAAACTAGTTAAATCGAAACAGGCTCACATTTCACGCTGACCTTTCAATTATGCAATCTTTCGTATCATTTTGATTCATTTTTTTTGTCTTTTTTATTTTGTGTAATATAAATATTTACTTTTCATTTCAAATGATAACGGTTGATTGGCTGTATTTGATAATAAATATTCTAATTATATTATTCATAAACGATTCAACAAATTACATTATCTTTAGTAATTATAAAAACAGCAAGCAAAATAAAATACATTGTTTGAAATTTATTAGGTTTAACTTACAAAAAACCCTAATTCAATTTATTTTTCTCCTCCCTTCGCAACGCCCTTGAACAAGAACTGTGACCCAGCTGGAGGTGGCGTCCCTGACGTTGAGAAACCCTGTGATAAGCGAATATGTATAGCTGTTAATTTAGCAAGACTTCTTCCCCCACACACACAAAACATATAAGCTTTAGCTTGCTAATAATACACGTAAATTGTATGCTTAATACATCGCAAAGTTCTTGCTCACTTTGAATTTATCTGTAAAAATGGAAGTGTGTGAATCTAATATAATGACAGTACGCTAACGAATTAATTAAAATATTTTAACATTTAATACTATTGTTCGATCGGATTTCCATAAAATAAGGAAGTTATTTGTTCTATACCTTAAAGTACGGCATTGATTGGCCCAATACATTGAAGCTGGGTCAACTTGACGCCGGTTTTCGATTAATCTTGCCTGGTGAATTGGGATTTACTTGCGTCTTGTTGGTTGGTCTATGCCTGGGTGTGTGGAAGCAAAGAATGGATGAAGATCTAGCTAAGGACGAGAGGAGGAAGATTGTAATATTTGAAATATGGATTGTACGGAACGTCATGTTCAGTTGTTTTTTAATCTATTACACCTGCCAGGTACTCATGGCTTGTGCTGGCTTCAATTTCGGGTTGCTAGAAGTAGATCGTCTCCCGTATTTAGATCCATGAAAGTACGGTACTGGTTCTATACCACGGATGTAAATATGTAACGGGCCCCTGACTATATAATATATCTGAAATAAAAACCTCTTTGGAATGAAGCTCGTCGCTATATCGAAATGGTCCGCTACATTAACAATGTTGCTGCTGTGTGTCCTTCATCTCAACACAAAGCCTATTCTGTATTTTGCCTCCGGCTAAGTTTATTCTCAGGGCGAAAATGGAATCTTGGTTGGATATTCGTCGCACTAACAAATGATACAGGAAGCTTACGTGCCCCAAAGGTGCTACACACAGTGGGACGACTCAGCAAACCACCTATTCCTGTAGAGCCAAACTATTATAAAGTGCTGTGGTGCTTTTAAGCAGACCCCAACACTCATAATAGCGTCTCACTAAACACAGTTGAATGCTAAATAAAAAAGCTGTTAATAGTCAAGAGGTTTATTAAACGTCACATTATCCTCTACATGACAAAACTTAACATGGTCTTTTACATACTTGAAGCCAATAGTTCATATCGGTTTGACATTATTCTTTTTCAACTAATCTAATATATCTTTATACAAAACAATAATAATACGCAACTTAATTAATCTTATAAATGTTCTCTTAACTCATATCTCAAATATCAAACTCATGTGGTGCTTTTTAAAACGCCCGCCATTTGCAAACAATAAATTATAGCGGTGACATCTATTGACCTACTCCCGAACTATTTCAACTACCTCAATAATAACAATAAATTATAAAACGAACCAAATCGTGGATATCTCTTTTGAAAACAATTAAAATAAACTGATAATACATTTAAATTATAATACAATCCAAATTATTTAATTTCCTTTGATTTGCATTATAGAACATACTAGTTAGATATCATAATAATCCCCCTAATGTTAAGAAAAAAACATGCTAATTCATTCGACAATTAAATACAATTCGTTTTTAATTAATATTTTTTAAAAACAATCAGAATTCCTTTAATCATTTAATTCGAATATTTTGTAAGTTCATTCAATATATACATTCTTCAATTCATCACTTTCAAAATTAATAATCATCCACTATATATATATATAATCTTCATTTAATCTTTTCATAATTATTTAAACTAATCATTATTTCATATATACGACTATTAATTCATTAAATTAATTCATTTATTTCGTAAAACTATTAATCATTTCATAATTATAATTCTCATTTCTAAAATCAAATTAATACTCCTTTCATTTATTGCTCAGGTGTTAATTGCACCATTTGTTCTTTTAGTTTTTCCCATACATCACCTTGTACTTCAACTCCTTGATGCATTTGGCACAAATCTAAATTTTGTTCAGGTAATTTTTGATTTTCGGATGTTCCTGGTATTTTCCTTTTTCTCTTTCTAACACCTTTTCTTTTCTTATTTAATCACTGTACAAGTGTCAAAATTTTATACCGATACCATATTACTTCTAACTTTTCATTTTCTCGAATTCGTTTCCATGTATCCTGTATTTTCTATCATTACTTCTCTTGTCTTCATTTTCTTTCTTTGGTTACTCCTACTGCCTTTACTTCCTCTACGATGTTTCCTTTTTTCGTTGGTTATTTGTAATTCCATATTATCAATCCTTTCAAGACTCCTGGTTTCTTCAATTTGACAAAACACAGTTTGTTCTTGCCATGATACTATATTACATTCGTCTCGTGATTGAATTTCCCTTTCTTCATATATTTCCGTGTTGGCTACTACCATAATTTGATTTGAACAAACGCTTGTTGACTGAACAGTAATATCTTCCTTTATGGATAATTCCCATCTTGCTTCATCCTGACCTTTAGATAACTTGCATTTGTTTATCTTGAATCTCAACATTCTGATCCATTACCTCAAAATTTACTTCAATCTGATTTTCTCCTTATATTTTCGTAAGACTATCCTGAGTTATCATTTGCACTGCTTACTGTTTATTTTGATTACACGAGAATTCCTCTTCAAAACATTGAGAAACAGAATAATTTAATACTGGTTTTCTATCTAATGCTCTTTCTAAACGTGCAAATGCTTCTTCAAATCTTTTATCCTTTGCCTTTCTCCCTTTTCCTTTTCTTTGGCCTTTTCCCTTTCTTCTCTTTCTTTTCTTTCGTTTTCTTCTACTCTTCTTCTTTCTTCCTTTTCTTTGACCTTTTCCCTTTCTTCTCTTTCGTTTTCTTCTACTCTTCTTCTTTCTTCCTTTTCTTCTTCTTTTGCTTTCCACCATTGTGTAAGACTATCTATTGTTAGCCTTGGACTTCTCTTACTTTGTTTACCAGATTCATTTCCTTCTTGGTCTTGACGTTCTTCTCTAAACCTTCTATTCGTTCTATTAACCAACTGTACTTCTGATTCACCCTGCGAATCAGAATCACTTTCTGATATTCCATCGTTTGTAGTGCTTGTATCCAGGCCCTTACGTGAGAAAGCCATTTCTGTAACGCTCTCAACTGACCCAATACAATTAAGCTGGGTCAACTTGACGCCGGTTTTCGATTAATCTTGCCTGGTGAATTGAGATTTACTTGCGTCTTATTGTTTGGCCTATGCCTGGGTGTGTGGAAACAAAGAATGGACGAAGATCTGGGTATTCTCCTTTATTTATGGATCTAGCTAAGGAAAATAGGAGGAAGATTTGAATATTTTGAATATGGTGATGCACTGCTGTGCCTATAGATGCACATCAAAATAGGAGAGAGGAGGATGTGTGCAGTTTCACAGGTTATTAAAAGAATAAGAGAATATGGCATATAATAAATAATACAAACTTATTCTGCCGTTGGCTCTCCATATGAAACTCTTAAATTGAGACGATGCGTAGACTGTTTCCTTTCGTTTTAATAATCAGAATTTGAAAATCATATATCTACGGAATAATTTCGATTGTCTGGTAAGAACATGCACTTCATAAAATACTTTCGCCAGCAAAACACCCATATATGCTATGTATATGACGTTGATTACACAATGGATTATAGTTTTTATTATTCCTTTAGCTTTCGTTGAGAGTTATTTTTCCGAACAAAATAAGTCACAGGTTCATGAATCGGAATCTTGGTAGTACAATGTCATGGTGCACAAGAAGTTTAAAAGTAAGGCTCTATTACAATTTAGCACGTACATAGTTGATTTAATTTAGTTTCATAGTTCCTGTTCCCATTGGCAATTAACGGAGCCTAGTCAAATTGTTGAATTTTAAACTAAACGAATTAAATTAATTGTATTATATTTATTAAATCTTTTAATTTAAATTTTATTTCATTAATGTTGCAAGATTTATACGATTTAATAATTGTTCTGTACGTGTTTCATATCAACATTTATTGAACGAATCCCTTGATTGCCAATAGGAACAGGAGCTATGAAACTGAATCAAATGAACCGTGTACGTGCTAAATTGTAATATAGCCATAGTGGTATCCATTTACTCATTGTCGTCACTGATTTAATAACAAATCAACCTTCTTAAATTTGCTATAAATGACTATTCACTTATTTTTGCTTTGTGTTCAATTAGATTAATTTAAACATCTTATGTACCATTTATATTATCAATTAAAGTGTCATTATTAGGTTAACAATTTTTTTTTTTCAAAATAATTGGTTTTCAGTAGTTCCGATTCACTGCTCCAAATATTGGTGATTTGAATTCGTAACATCACAGATTCAAATCACATGATCCATAGTATACTCACCTCTTTCGAACAAAGAATTGCTTTTCATGTACTGTATACATTTTCAAAGAATTTGTCGTCAAAAAGTCTGTAGTCAAGCTGTTATCGCGAATGATGACTTTATTCTTCACAAATGTTTGCATCTTGCGGGGGATGGAAATCGAGTTTTCCACGAATCCCTTCTATAAAGAGGATTGCACTCTGCATGCACCTGCAGCATTTTTTTTTAAGGATGTCACATGAGCTGTTCCTACCTTCTAAAAGACACTAAAATAAAGCCATTCTATTGCTAAATGTTTTTCTTAGATTATTTTGTTTCCTATTTAAGCGAGGGAATACTGAATGGAGGCAGTTCCTATCCAACTAAGTAGGGAAGAGGAGTAGATATAATGGATTCAAAGAAAGTAAAGTCTACCTTAGTTCAAACCGAGCCGCCGTAGCTCAGTTGTAGAACGTTGGCGTAGCATTCGGGAGGTCGTGGGTTCGATCCCAGCGGCCGACCATCCTGACAGGGTTTTTCCTCAGTCACATCAGGCAAATGCCGGGATGTTATCTTGAACATAGGCCCTGGCTGATATCTTCCCAAATCCTTTCCCCCCTATCCCGGCCTGAGCCTTAGATGCCTAAAGGCCTTAAATAAAATTCAAAATTCATAATAATCGTGAAAATATGGCACGCTATTGACACTAACTCCTAATAATTAATGATTTTTTTGTTCAGTGGGCGATAGATAAATTACTCGAGAAACAGTAACTCTCACCCTTTTATTTAAGCTCTTCAATGCTCAATTTCTGTACCCTATTTTCACTAGGCGAATACGAGAGAAAACAGGGGGGCAACTACCCCTAATCGTCGGCCATCTAATTATTTCTCTTCCACACAGTATTCATCCGCCAAGTAGTGGGCCAGGTCAAAAAATGAAACCGAAATCCACTCCTGGTTTGGTTATTTGTTACTAAAGGACGTAGGGGGAAATTAGTTCTCAAGCATACTCGCACCTATTGGGGTACTGGGCACAAGTACACTGTGTTTCACTCCTTACAAGAAAGCAGGTACTAGTGAAAACACACGAAATGACAAAGAATTTCCGCCCAACAAATAACGTCCTGGCCTTCCTTACACTCGAAAAAGTGCTAATCCGTACGGCATGTGGCGAGCTTAGAAGTAGTTGCTTGCATGACCGCTAAATGTAAGGAATCAAATTGTTAAAAATAGAGTTTAAATATCTTAGAACTCGGTGCCTTCCTAATGCTAATCCGAAACCACTTGACCACGAAGTTCAGACTACTTCAAATGTAAAAATATACACAGATACATTAGTGAAACATTATAGAAACTATTCATCTTTCATGGTGAAAATGTACAGCTCCCCTAAAAGGTTTCTGGTCTCAGCCATAAATCTACTTTTGTGTCTAAATAAGAAATATTGTGTCAGGTGATTGTACAATTTCTAGGTCACCATGGAACAGAATATTGTCGTTGCGCCGGCAAAACCTCATAAATAACATAATTTTCGAAAATGAGATTTTCCTATTATAGTGTTCAGAAAATTTATATCTTCTGTTCTGCCGAAGCTCATAACCATTCCTCTAATGAAAACGCTTGTTCCACAATTCCAAAGTATCACAAACTTTTGTGTTCAAATGAATTTTTACAACAGTTGTTTGTGTTTCCTGAACATTTGCTTCCTGTGTTATAATCAGATTTCCTCCCTTAATTTTCATATTGCTGCTGTGGGAAACATTATTTTAAACAGTTCTATCAACTCCAAAACATAGTTTATTTTTCGTTTGTATTGTAGCTAAAATAATCTCGATTTCAATACAAGCAATACACACCAAACATAATCTTCCTACTTGTCTTAAATTGACTTTATTCAGGAGATAATTGTCCTTTGTGACTCTGCAAAACCTTTGAATGACAAACATTTGTACGGAACATGATGTTCAATTGTTATTTTAATCGATTACACCTGCCAAGTATTCATGGATTGCGCGCGCATAAGCTGGTCTCAATTTCGGGCCGCTACAAGTAGATCCGTCTCCCGTATCTAGATTCATGGTTTTCTACGAGCTGACTCATCAGACCATAGAGTTAGGAATATAAATAGAGGGAGCCTCATACTGTTTTATCGGGGTGGGAAGTGAAGCCTAGAGACGGAAGTGACGAGGTCCATCCACCACATTGACTGGCCCCATATTTAGAGAGCCTCTTTTCCGAGTATTGCCTTCTCATTCTTATGGGAAGAGAAAGTTAGGGCTGATTTTCATACATGCTTGTGATTAGAGTAGCCAATTGAAACGTATGTGTTCTACGTGTAACACGTGTTTCAATTACTCGCCAAATCGCAAACAACGCAAACTTGTATGAAAACCAGCCCTTACTAATGAGAAGTACCCATATCAGATGAAACCTAAAAAATAGCTATCGTTGTTCGAAAAGACAGCTGGGTCTCAGGTAACTGACAATTGTAAATTGCTTGAAAATGTCCCAGATGTGTTGTGCTGTACATTGTAGAGATGGACAAAAATAATTTGAGTTATTTAATAACAGTTATTTTTGCTAAAATGTTATTAAGGTTATCGGTTTTGAAAACTAACAGTTATTTATAACAGTTTAGATATCACAGCCGTGATTGTTACTGGTTTTGAAAACTAACAGTTATTTATAACAGCTTAAATATCACAGCCGTAAATGTTTGTTAACTAAACTGCCAAGCCAATGTTCTTGTTTCTACCACTGATAAAAAAAAGGTACCTGCTAATTCTGCAGTTCTTTCTTTTTATTTTTATCCCTTTTTCGACACCAGTACACGGTAGCTAATTCGAAGATTGAGGAGAGTAGCCGATATTCTCGATTTTTTTTTTTGGGGGGGGGGGGGTTGGAGGTCAGGTTGGGTGGCTGTCTTACTATTCCTTTTATGCTAGCAAGAATATCTCCGAGGTAAATTCATTCAAATAAACTTTAGTTGGAAACTGGGACGGGAGATTGATCCTACGTCACAACTATGAACCACCTTCATCACAGACCAACCTACACTTTAGAGGGAGGGAAATAGAGAGGGATTGGAAAATAGAGACGCTAAAAATATAATATGTAGGCTACAAACAACTACGGACAGAACGATTGTCGCATGTTTTTAAAGAATATTTCCAGAATTATCGAAAATGTCCCTCCCGTGTGTGACATTTATGACCCTCGTTTATTTACGTATCAGAACAGTATTTTCCTCAAAAGTGTGTAATGTGATTGTGCATATGTCTCTAAGCCAAGAAATTTATACGACGTTCCAATTTATTTATTTTTGAAATAAAATAAAATCAGTTGTAGACATGCGACAACCTTATTGTCCATATAGCTGTAGCACTATGTAGGGGATTTCAAAACAAGGAAAATTACTTTTCTAGAAATCTGGAAACCAGACTGTTCCCAGCAAGCCAAATGCAGACCCCGAGGCGACCCGTCCAAAAAGTAGTAGGAGAATGGTCGGTGCAATCCACAAGTGGCGATTGGTTGTCGACTACGCTCAAAACTGAATAAATTTTGTTGAGGTGAAATCCGAAAGATCTTTGAAATTTTGTAAATCTAGAGAACTGAGAATTTCCGCTTTCTGCCGCTATTTTTCCGAGTCCTCTCTGAAGTGCACTCACCCTCCTATCGAAAAAGGCAATCCTCACAGTACTCGGTATAGATGGGGGCCACACAAGATGGCTGCCGCTGAACCGTAATTTGGCTTCATGTGACGTCATGTATGTATGTTCTCTCTATTTTCTTCCTAAGTCTATGCATCGGACAGTTTGAAACATCAAACGAGCCATAGATAATATATATATATATATATATATATATATATAGGATAGGATATAGGATTCCCGCATTTGCTAGCATGCCACCTGGCGTCAGTCCAGCCGAACTAGAAATTAAATAGTATTAGTGAAGCATGCGCAATACCTACGTTTTTAATATATTGCGGACCAATAACATGCAGTAACTCGGCCCGTGCTTTTCGCGGTTTTTAAATAGTGCTGAATATTTTAAATAAGGTATTATACGGAACGTGATGTTCAGTTTTTTAAAATCAATTTCACCTTGCAGGTGATCACGGCTTGTGCAGGCTTCATTTAATTTCAGGTCACTAGAAGTAGATCCGTCTCCCGTATGTAGATTCATGCACAGAAACAAGTATTTTTCAGTGGTGCCAACTACAGCCCAGCAGTGTCAATAACAATTATTTTCGGGAAAGATCTAAGAGTTTGGTTAGACATGAACAGGAAGTAGCAGCTCAGATAGCACAGTAAACTTTCTACTTAACGGATACGCAATTTGCTACAAACTTTGAACGACAAACTTGCTACAAAAACTTTCAGGACAAACTTGCAACAAACCTTGCTTTTAAAAACGTTGGGAGACCACCATCGATCTTGTGGCGAAAAAGGATTTCAGTCTGCAGTACGAATCGATCTCACGACCTTCAGATTTGTTTGTTGTACACCACTCTACCGTTACTCCACGGGTTCTTCTGCTGAAAGAAGTACATTTTATGTTACGAAAATAGTTTCTGGAATAAAGGCAGGCTTTAATTCCAAACTGGGAAAGCTTATTGATCCTGTGTAAGAGTAGAGCTGTGAATAAGGCTGATTCGTGATTTTGCAGAAGCGAGTTATCTCTAAAGTACCCTAATGGTGTGTAGTTCGGATCGACGACATTTCTCAAACAAGCTGGCTGTCAATTTTCCAGATATTACGATAATTTAAACCAACTTTCGACTAGCCTTGATGTTTCCTTACAGTGATAAAATAGCAGTAATATTTCCTGTTGGATTATTAACTGGAAAGCCGGGATTAAGAAATCCTAACCTAACAAATGGTTAGTGTTTTTTTTATATATAAAATTTGAAAATGCATACACTGTACTGTATGTACAACACGAGAAAAAAAAGTTACTGTACAGTATTTAAAAAATGAAACATCACCCTGCCGGGAATCGAACTCGGATCCCAGCAGTAGCTTTCCGAGACGTTATTCACAACACTATAGTACCAGCTGCTAGTTTGTCGTTTGTCAATATTCTTTATGTAGGCACGCTCACGAGTCAAAACACATGTCAAAACTGATTACGTTTTTCACTGTATCCCCCCTGAATGAGTCGTAACAATTCAACTTTGATCATTATTCTTTTCTTTTATTATACGCAATACAAAGACCAAAACATCGACCCGAGCAGGTACTTATTGTAATTTATTCTTCACATAACGTGTTCAAGAGAGGTATGTGTGTGTGAGGGAGTGAGAGACACTGAAATAGACAGAAAAAACTATGCTTGTTTCTTGATAGAGAGAAAAGAAAACCTTTCCACCAAATAAAAGCATTTAATTTGTATGTTAACGGTTTACAGTATGTGATAAATCAAACTTCAGACAAACTTGCAGCAGACTTTGATGTGCAAAGTTTGTAATTCCAAATTTGTTACAACATTCAAATAAATTCTATATGGTAAGTTTATCACTGCAAGGGGAAAACAAGCCTAGTACATACTTGGCGTAAACGTAGGTGCTATCTGGGAATAGATCTGCACTTGAAAACGACAGTGGTCTAAAAGTGTCAATAACTGGTATATTATAATAATCAGCAATTCTCAACCGCTGCGTAACAGTCATTGCTGGAAATCAAGCTCCGGGACTCTTCCTTTGTCTTCTTTCTTCCCAGAGCGTATAAACAAAACCGCTCTCCACGCAGGAGTTCTTCATTTTAGATTATCACCAGGGATACTTAATTAGAAACAGCACGTATATTTCTCAACAACACGTCCCACCCACTCCAACACAACGGGAAAGATATTCTTTTTTCAGTCAAGCAAACCCACTTACTCCGTACAATCGCAAATTTTGTTCCCGTATTTGATTTTTGAAAGCAAGTTTTTTTTATTATTATTTTAGAAACCAAGATTTTGATGTTTAGTTTTGCCTGGTCACTACTAAAATGTGTTTGCTTTTGCAACTCTCGTTCGGCGTTTCAATGAGCACTGCTCTGATTGATAGCATACAAACAAAATCGTACTCAAGCTGTTCAAGGATTTGGGGGGCTAGAATCATTAGTAATATCCCACTTCATGTCAGTAAACACTTCACATACTTAAAGAGTAGGTCATAGGGTTGGCGTGACAGATTGTTTATTAAGAACTAGCGACAGAGTGTTTGAAGCGGATGGCATGGGAATTATAAGATTGCTTCACGATTGGTTGAAACTAGAGATTTTATAACCCTATGATTCCACACCATAGAGACAGAATAGAATAAAGGGGACTTGAGACTGCTGTATGGGCGAGGGGAGTGAAGCCAAGAGACAAAGGGACGGGGCATTTCCACTACATCGACTGACCCCATATTTAAGGCCCTATATACTGGGTATTATTACCTTCTCATTCTTTCTTATGGGAAAATAAAGTTATTAATGAGAAGCGTGCATGTCAGATGCAACCTCCAAAATAGCTATTGTTGTTCGAAAAGACAGTTTGTTTCGGAGAGAATTGACAATTGAAGACCTGAATTGAAAAACATCCCAAGTCCACCGGAGTATATTTTTCAGGAGGAACGAAAATCAGTCCAAGGGCTTCGTATGTTATTCTATTAAGCGGAAATTATTTTGTATTAAAAAAGGGTTTCTATGGTGGAATTGGGATGTAATATTTATGCAAGTGGATAACCCTTGGAACATAGATACTGACGAACAGAAGAAAAAAAAAATATGCAAATACGACAAAAGTGGACTTGGGATGTTTTTCAATTCAGGTCTTCAATTGTAAAATGCTTGAAAATAAATGTCCCAGATGTGTTGTGCAGTACATTGTAGTCACACGACAGAAATGTGCGCTTCAAAAAGTCACCGGCTGACCCATAGTACTTGCTATAGAGGGACTCTAATGGGGCCACACAATATGGCTTCTGATGTACCGTAAATTTGGCTTCATGTGACGTGATGAAAGCTATCTCTATTTATTCATAACTCTATGTGATTTTCTAACCTTTGTCCGTGAAATGCATGAAATGTTGAAAATACAAATTGAAGCTAAAGATACTAATTATTGAAAAGTAAAAAGAACGAGAAAGTTGTGTTAAAAAAAGGAAAGAAGAAAGACCTCCGCAGGCAGGAAATCTAACCCAGACCCTCTGGATACTAGCCCGACACGCTAGTACTATACTACATCAACTTCTCAGTGCTCTGGAATTCCCAATGACCTCTATATAAAAGCGATACTGGACTGACTACTTCCATTGAAAATTTCATGAATACATGAAGCCAGGGAGCAGAGAGGACACAATCTCGTTTGTCCACTTCCAGTCTAAATCAATAATGACCCAGTTCTCGGTTTTAACTAAGTTTTTTACGCTTGACATCGCTCTGTGGACAGTTTTTTATTTGTCTTAATTCTTCCAAAAATACATAAATTTATAATATTTTCTATTATATGAAAGTACAGTAAACTATTATATTAATAACTTAGAAATTAAGACTTACATTAGAAAACTGACTGCACAGCGATAAGAAGCACATAAATCTGAGTTAGAACGGAATATTTGCTCTTCATTAGATTAGACTGGAAGTTGACAAACGAGTTTAAATATTTGATCTGGCGTCTGTCTTTCGGCACTAAGCAGTCACTCCAGTATCGTTACCTAGAGCTCGATGGAAATTCCTAATAATTGTAGATGAAATTCCAGTAAACGGGGGAAGATGAAGAATGTTACTTCCTCAATTACCTCCTCTCAATTTGGTCTCTGTTTTGTTATTTGTAGCAAAATTATAATTGGCCCAAGCTGGAAGATAAAATATTTCCAGTGAATGAAATAGTACGATGAACTTAATAAGTAATATTATAACCTAATAACAATATAGACTTATATTGCTTACCTGTTCTTATCTGCGCTAAAATTGATGGGTTTTTGCTTAAGGGTATGTGATTTTGAACCCTTCCACTTGGTGGCTCTGGTAGCTACTACTGGAAAGAACCACCGACTGAAAGTAGTCGTCAGAGTCACCAAGAGGCAGGGTTCAAAATCACGTACTCCTTAGCGCAGACGAAGGTAAGTAAGTGGAGTAAGGTTATCATATTATTTTGTCTATGATATTATCAGCTAAACCAGCTTAGAGATTTCGCAGCTTTTCGCCTAATCTGGCAACTCTGTTAACGAAATAATGAGAGGAAGACAGTTACTGGCAACACTACTGGGAAATTAGCTCTTCCGCGGTGCTAGCCAAGGAAAAGGAGGAGAAATTTGCAAGCAGGAAACGAGACCATCTGCCTCCAGAAAGGCATTGTTCAGTGCTCGACCGTTATAAAGCACTTCTAAGAAATAGCTATGAGAAAAAGAGATAGAGAAAAAAAAAATGTAATTTGGTGTAATAAGATGTTAGGAATGCGTTGTTTCCGTTTTAGAGCAAGGCTAAAGAACTGGGAGATGTCATCCCACGAGCTACGACTCAACATTCCTCTGTATCAAAAATATTTATTTTATAAATAAATGTATGTCGGCCGGAAAAGAAACAATGGAAGTGCCACGAACGGTATCCGACATTTTGTAAATTCGTTTCACACTTCAAGTGGGAAAAAAAGTGTCATTAAATATAACTTCTCACAATAATAATTAATATTAGCTATTTGGATTAGAATGAGTTGGGAATTTTAGGGCAGAGGTCCGCAGAAAGGATTGACATTTTTTTTTAAATAAAGAAATTAAGGTGGTATTGATAACCCCTTCACCTTGTACATACCGTGAAGAAAATTTTGTTATTCTTGTGTACACGGATGTAAATTTAAATAAATATAACTTCTGATGTAAACAGTACCCACATAGCAAAATCATCTTGAATCAAGCTTGTTTTGGCCTTGAAACATCAATCCAACAAGCTAAAAACAAGCTTATTGTGTCAAGCGAAAAGGTTGAATTAAGATTGAATCATGCTTGATTTTTCAAAGGCACGAAGTGTCTTGTTTAGGAATAATCAACCTTGTACTTGGGTTGTTAACTTCAAACATATTTTATCTACACTAGTTTCCAAAATTAAAGCAAAATTTGCAAAAAGTGATAAATAATTGTTTCAAAATTTCGTATGATATCTATGCATGGTCAAAAACATAAAGCTAGTATAACAAGTGACTGCAGCCCTAGGCTGTAAAAATGACGTGTACTAAAGTAGGCCTATACGAAGGTGTTGATTATCAGTGTTTATTAAAGGCAGATTATACTAAAGATACAAAACAGCTTAGAAATGTCTACAAGAGGACTGTTAAATGACGCTTTACGCTGGAGAACCATTGGAAGACTTGAAGCTGCACAGTCACAGACCAAAGTAATCAGATATCTAAGAGTGAATTCCTCAGTGGTTAATCGTCCTCGGAGACTGTTAATTGACACTGAAGACACATCCAGAAGAGCGGTCAAGGACACCCAAGAGTTATATCTGGAAGCGCAGATCGTTATTTGCTGATAAAAGCCAGGCGCCACAATTGCAGTAGCATCTGTCAACTGGCATCAGACCACGCTGCTGCAACAGGAAGGCAGATATCTCGGAAACTGTGGATAGAAGGCTTGGGGAAAGATGACTGTATGCAAGGTGACCGGCAGTTTGTGTGCCTTTGAACGCTGATCATAGAAGGAATCGTGTACAATGTTGTCGAGATCACAGTCATTGGGCAGATGAAAATTAGACGTTCGTATTATTCAGTGATGAGTGAGTCACGGTTTACTTTATAGTCTGATTCTCGACAGTGCATCATTTGGGAAGAACAGGGAACAGAGGCCCGATCAAATATCGGCTTGCGTGAACGCAAGGGAGAGATTGCAATGTGTTTGCGAGAAAAGATATTAAATGTCGACTTGCTTGACTTTGGCAATTACGTCACTTTTAACAAACTGAAGATTTTCAGACGAAAATTTGCGACCAGGAAAACTCTGGTCGCAAATGGATCTGTGTTCATTATTTTCGAATATTATAGAAGTATATTATATATCTCTCACGAATAAAGACAAAATTAATGCCCTGCAAGTCACAGTACCAGTACTAAAAACACAATTCTGAATAATTGTCTATTAGGATACGAATTCAAGTAAATACTTTTTATGTGTTGATATTATGTAACTATCTTTATTATTTTATGGACTAAATGTTTGTGAGGTGACTTCGTGAACTTAATGAATTCACAGGAATGGCTCAGAAGCACGACCTTTGTGCCTCATCAGAAGTAGAACCGGGGCATTAAGTACAAAGGTGTAATGTAATAATTCTTTATATCAGCTACATCTGTTATATGGTTTTAAGATGTACTTCCTATGTTATCTGCGCTTTTTCGGATGTGTAAAAATCAGGAGGGGTAACATGAGTGCAAAGACACATTCTTCAGACCGTATATGTGTTCTTGTTCTCGCTAGAGTTTTCTATCATATTCTCCATTCCACACATCCGAAATAATGCAACGATCAACATTGAAAGTACATTCAACCCCATACAAAAGAAATAGCTATGATCTTCCATCTTCAAGATAGCAGCTGAAGCCAATTTCTGTATATTTCAGGTCATCTGGATCCCATATCATTTGTGAAAATAATACATTACGAAATACGTAACATCAACATATATTAAGTGCCTGTTTGAGTGTATTCCTAGGAAACTATCACAATTTACTCAACATTTTTTTATACATTAGGTTCAATTCCGTATAGGTTAGCTATTAGTCTACGGTTTAGGTTCAAGCTAGCAAAACAAACTTTTTTATACACTGGAATGGCATTTATTGCAATCTACAATCCTATAACCGTGTTTTCTTATTGCTATATATGAATAGAATGGGCCTGCTATCTTAGTCTAACGTACTGAAGCAATGTGCAAATTAAAAGTCACATCGAGAAGGCAATGGGTAGGATAAGATGTACTTTAGGTTACCCATCTTTCGCCAGCAATTTAGCCAAATCTACTCTTCATATCACTCATTACCTTACAAATAATTCACGCAGGCAACTCTATAAACACTCAGCGACAGTCGGTAATTCAAAACGTGTTTCAAAAATGCACGTGTCACTATCATTTCGTTAATAGTAGTCGAGTTGTTCACCATATGCAAATGTGGCAGCATGCGGAAGGATACAAGTGACGCCACTTTATATTATGAATGACACGAATTTTGCTACAAAGATCATGGACAGTATGTCGAGTTGGGAAGATGCGTTAGAAAGGTCAGATATTTTCTTCATAAAACTCGATGCACATCACCTTTAACTCTTACACCATGTGCTCGGCATGAACGCAGAAGCACGTAAATAGTACCTCATACTTTTCACTCTTATTTCGTACATCCATGACTCGAAACTTTGTTATATTTTTCGTTTCAACACTTCCAGATACGTTTGAAATAATATATTTCTCACGCAAATTTTACTTCTGGGGGAACTAAAGTATACCTTACCCCAGTGTTCAATTTTGTTATAAATTACGAAGGGGGGATCCTAAGACTAGTGGCTGATGATCATGAGGTGTGCTCTGTGGGACGAAAGTTTAAACATTACTGTTTCATATCAAGGGCAGTTTTCCTTAACATGCATAAAGTGATTTATTTTGACATCGACTGCTACCTACCAAAAGAAATTACGATAACGATACAGCAGGGGGTTAAAAAAAACCTCTGAGTGATAATCTCTGTTCAGTCAACTGTGAAGAATCAAATGGAGCCTGAAGATCAAAGGTCCACTTAAAAACAAGTGTCGGAAGAAATTGTCAGTCAGTTTTCGTACGCTAAAAATAGAAAGAGGGTTATCAACATGGAATTGTTTTCAAGGTAGCCTATAACTGCAATCCAGTCCAACAGGTTTCCCCCATAGTTCATAACAGAACACTAACCTGCCTGTTTACCTTCTGTTGACCGAAAATAGGGGTCAAGTTTTTTTCTTCTGCTTTCCCGAAGTGCTCACATCTTGCGAAAGGCCTCTTCTCTATACGCATGTTACGTAAATTATTAGCATCATTGTCATTTTAGGATACATTTCTTCACAAAGCTACATAACGTCTTTCCAATATATCCCTTATTTGTGAAGTTTCTTCGCCCTTAGATCAAAACTGGTGGCTCTTTCGTCATTTTCCTGAAACAAAGTTTATCGTCAATAAAGCCATCTCAAAATTACTCAGCCTAAAAAATCGAAATTCGGCCCTTACCTCTTCCTAGGTATTCATAACATTTGTCTGTTTCCAAAGTCTTGTCGCCCTTAGATCAAAACTGTTCGTTCTTTCGTCATTGATCAGGAGTGCAATCTTCAACAATGGCAATGGAGAAAATCGAAATTCGGCCCTTACCTTTTCCTAGGTATTCATACTGTGCTTCTACCTACGAAGTTTCGCAGCTTTACCTTGGAAATTGTTGGAGATATTGACGTTTGGTTTTTGCGTTTAATTGCATAGGCGATTACAGCACCATCTACCGTCCGAGATTTACAATATTTCTGAGCAATCATTGACCTTAAAGAGAAGGGCAGATGGTGCGTCCCAGGCTGTAATGAGCAACATAAGTTGCTGGATTTTTTTGGGCGCACAGGAGCCTTTCGTTTACACTTACGTTTATTTTATAATATCGGACTTTAAAATGGTTCTCTAAGATAAATAACGTGTGCTAGGGTTGTTTATTATTTCTTTCCTTAATCTTTTTTTTTTTTTTAATTTTTCTTGTCCTCTTTCTTTAGTGCTTTTACCTCTTTTCACTTTTCGATGTTTATCAAACTTTCGGGATGAACTTGTCCCACCCGTCCCCCTTAAACTACGTGCCAGAAAATTTAGTAAAAAAAAAAAAGTAGTTCTGAAAAATATACACATCAAGATAACTTCTTAATACTGACAAGAGTTATTGTTCTTAGCGAATTTTTTCACCCTTTTTCCGCGAAATGCATCCATAAGCTTGCGAAATACTAGGCCTAATAAGGGAACTTGAAAGACATACACACACAGAAATGTACTGGGGAATTATGGAATTATTTTCAAATAATAAAGATAGATTTCTGAACAGCACAGCCATATCTAAATGATTAGAAATTTATAAATAGTGACTGAGAAATAAGTTAAACATTGGTCCGCTTCATACGCAGGAGAAGGGAAAAACTAAAGATTAGAACATGCAGACTGAAGACACTGGATAAAAAGAATTGTACATTGTCATACATTAATAATGAAGTTAATCATTTGATGCAGCGATTCCCCTAGACTCCAGTTCCTGTGGGGGGGTGTCACCTCCCAAATCCTCGGGAGCACCCCTCAAACTTTAAATGTTGTAGACCCGGTAAAAAAAAATAGAAACCGTGAAAAACTCTACTTACAATTTTTATTTTACACGCCCCCAAACTGAAAATCCTGGCGGAATCCCTGATTTGACGTCACTGTCACGTCAAGGTATAACCTACACAGTGTACCGATGTTAAACACAATTTTAACACTGAGCTGTGGTGTGAAGACGACTACACTTTTGCGTGTTAATTCATCACAGCGGGATCGGTGTTACGGTTTAACATGGATCCTGTGGTACAGTTTTAACACTGGGCCGATATTGAGCGGTGTTAATACCGCAATGTTGATATGTTTGCGAACTCTGGCCACGTGTTGAAATATATATAATGATGTTAAATAAAATCCCAATAAAGTGACCGGTTTTCAGTTTTTTTGTTCTCGCAGAGTTACAACATAAGTTATACAAATGCATATTGATGATAATTTATTTATTACATTTATTTACAGCGATTCCCCCTTTCACAGTGGTTAATTATGAAGACATATTTATTCTTTGTTTCTTTTTTAAAAATATTACTTGCAGTCCCAACACAGTTTTATTTCCTTTGCTCTCTCTTGGAACATAGTTTAGGGTGACCAGATTTTCAGAAAGTCAAAGCAGTACATTTGTGGAAGCCACTTCATAAAATATAAAATACGCTGTTGCAACGATTGTTACACGGAGGCACCGTTTATTAAACTCGTTACAAATAGCAGTCTGTTGTAGAGTTCTTTTGTTATTATGTTTAAAATTAGTACTAAGGATATTTTAAAAAAATGCTTTATGAGTCATGTAAGTACAAAATAAACAAACAAAAAACAAGCTTTGTTACTATGCATTTGAAAATAATATAAATCATTCGGGTATCTCGTACATAAAATGAGCAAACAATTCCAATATATTGATATATAACCTGACTTTTTTTATGTCTACATCTTTGGTGATATTTCAACGTTACACTTTCTATAATTTTTCATTTTCTACTGAAAGCATTTGGTACTGATACATACTTTTCACTTGAATGTATGGCTTTCAATAAAGCATCATTTTGTGAAATAACATCATAAAATTCGCTACATGAATAATTAATATTGCACTTCGTTATTATCAAATACTTCAAGGTTTCTACTTTTAGCTGACTTTCCAGCGCTCCAAATATTATTCATTATTGAGAATACACGTTCTGTTGGTGCATTTGATGCTGGAAAACACAAAACGAATTCAACAATGACATAAATATTATGAAAAGGAATACATTTTTCCTCAAAATGTTTAAAAGGTTCTGTCCTCCTCAAATCTACCCTTGTACAATTACTATTCCACTGTTTAATTTTAGTACCATTCGCATACGCACGAACATTTGTTATCTCATCAAATAACGCAGAATCACAAATTTATTTACTAGAGTTTTCAATAACAAAACTTATGCTTTTTTGTACAGTCTCCCAATGAATTTCAGAAGTCAGCGTCACCCACTCGACGACGCGTACCTCACTAAAAGT
>JAGDQP010002882.1:50892-99580 GCA_022664845.1 Lepisma saccharinum
TGATGAAATCTATCGATTTAAATATTCAAGGCAAGTGCAATAAAATGCAACAGGAGCTTTCTTGAAGACGGAAGTACACGCAAACGCACTTTCTTCAAGAGTATTTAAATTTGTTTAGACTGAAAGTGGTAAGAACTCACATTTCAACCTCTCCGATGATTTGTCTTTAAGCTGAGAACCCACCATGGAAGCCTCCACAATAGATACATACTCAGCTTCGATTTCTAGTACTGCAGTATTGAATACCACTGCGTGACTGTGTATAAAATGCAACCATGCTTCAGAAAATGGATTGTCAAAAAATTCTTTAATGACTGTATGGCACTTCTCCTGCGATTCAAAATATGATTTGAGTGCAGGATACAGCTTTAGCACTTCTTCGATTGCTGGCAATAATGCTAACCACCTTGTTTTACTGAAAGAAAGCAACTTCGAATATTGCACATCGACGAAATCGCAAAATTCTTTCAAAGTCGCTTCGCGAACTGTATAGATATAGAAGTATGAATATATTTTCTGTATTACACTTTCAATGCAAACTGGAAGACAGTCCATTGCTGTTTGAATGCTGTTATTAACAATATGAGCGGCACAACCTATGCCTATAATTGGCTTATTACGTGAGCTTTTGATGAGGCTGTATACATTATTCTTTCCACCCCACCAAAATTGCTGTTTGTATTATCCGCGCAGAGAACCATAATTTTTGTTTCCAGATTATACGTTTCCAATGTCTTCAGTATATAAGACGACACTATATCCGCTGTTTCTCCTCATTTATCTTGAAAATCGAGAACATTCACAGGAACCCCACTACCTGGGCTGAAATACCTCACAAGATGTGGGAATAATTTTGTTGACTTGTAATTTGAAGAATCAGTATACACTGAAACAAAGTTTACTTCTTTCAAATCACGCTGAACTTCTGACATTGCAAAAGGGCTGCGAACATTTGTCACAATGGCTTCAGACTTTGTTCGTGCACATGAATACTGTGGATCGAAACACTTCTGCACTAGTTTTGAAGTACAGTCTGTGGATCGAAAGGAATTATTATATGCCATACATCCTTCTGAAGCTGCCAACTTCTGTTCTTTCGATCCAAATGACTTACCTCGAAAGAATGTGGTTAATGTTGCACTACTTGCTTACGCCTTTTCGGCTAATTTGTGTTTCGTAGTTTGTACGTGACGTGTTCGTTCCGATTTACCGCCATTAGCTATACAGAAAACACTGCCTTGCACTTTTGGCAATAAACATCACTTTCCGACTTTTCCTTTCTGATGTAGGGGAATAGTTTCTGAAACTCCGTATTAAAAAAAAAAAAAATACTCTCACTTTCAGAACTTACGGAAAAGATCGCTTCTACAAATACATTCAAACGACAAATCTCCTGTACTGAAATAAAAAAACAGTTGAGTATCTTAACAGTGTTACCAGGTAGTGTAAGATTAGGAGAATAGACAAACAATATAAATAGTTGCTTCACACAATGACGGCTAGATTTCATGAAAGCTTGCGTTGCGTGCTTTGCGATTTGAGTGAGTAGCCAATTAAAGTATGTGTTTGAAGTACGTACGTTTGTAAGTACGAACTTGAAAATCAGCCCTTAGTTCTAAAATTCCGTGAGAACTGAAGTTAAAGCATAGATATCATAATAGCTTATTATGAGATCTATGGTTAAAGCAGTACTCTTCGCAATATATTTGTGAAAAGCAGTATATTTATTCATTTTAATGCTTCTTCGCATCACGCAGTACAGAGCATGAGAAAAAAGTACTATACTGCGAAATGCAGTACATCTGGTCAGCCTAACATAGTTGTCAAATTGGATTATAGAAATCAGTTATAAAATCTTCTTTAAACGCACATAATTGTATTACATTGAACTGCTTACATGCTCGTCCTACATATATGATCTCAATGGGTCTTAATCTTGCTTCTCAACTAGTCTGTAACCATTACGTAACGATACACCAGATATAATTAGAAGGATATATAAGTTAATTGATCACTAATTGCCCCACGGGAGAGCAAGGAATAAGAAAATAAGCTGTAAAGCTCATTGGGTTTAAAACGTTACGAGGCATAGTACAGTAGAGGCCATTGGGATCTGTTGTAGAAACACGAATGAGAAGTAAGTTGTCACTGGGTAAACTACAGTAATGACATTGTATAACCATTCGTTCTCAGAGACATCACCAAGTAACTTCACGCAGCAAATACAGCTGTAGGCAGGCATATGATACTTAAACACGTGTATCTGATAATTTCACATGTTTACAAATGATGGTGATGACCGGAAACAGATTTGAGAAACAAAAGACTCCAGACAAGATAAACCAATTATGGATTACCACTGCCTTCCATCGGTTGGAAATTATATGCTAGGCCTAACGTTCAAAGTTTTGGACCTGGTAATTTTAATTCTATCTGAACTATTTGTCTCCACCGGGGATCGAATTCTTTACATCTATTGCTTAGCGGTAGACGCTTGAAGGACAACATACCTTTAGAAGCAGGTCCGTAGACGAGGGGGGTTCAGCCAGTGGCGTAACTAAGGGCTTGCCGCCCCCCCCCCGCAGCAGCATGGAGTGGGGCCCCTTCTCCATGTTTCTATTGAAAAGACAATACGAAACACTGGCCGATTTTTGCAACTTTCAGGGAAGACTTGCTGATGCTACAAGAGGTCGCAGACATACATATAGATGCAAATACCTACTAGCAAATTGATTATTTCAACTCTCTATTATCATATTCTCAACTGTACTCTTCACATTAGAGCGTATACGGAGATTATTTCCGATCTACAGACAACAGACAACAGACACAATCACGGACAAACACAATCACATTTACAATGGCTTGTGAAATTCTTCACTAAAGAGATACCAAACTATTTTGCGTCTCGCTGGTTTGTTACTGTTAGCTTTGTTTTCTTCAGCAGTCGGAAACTACAGTTACTTCTGATGCGAAAAATTGGATTTAAGCCCTTGTACTTCAAAAAATGGAAGAACTATTAATTCACTTCCTAAATCCAATTTTTCGTGTCAGAAGTAACTGTTTCCTATTCCTGAAGCAAGCAAGTCTAACTTTAAGTAACCTGCCCGAATAGTGATTTGAAATAGTTTGGTATCGCTTCCACGTAAGGAATGGCTGATACTGTAAAAGTTCAGACATGCACACTTTTGTATAATTTCTGGTTATAACCAGCTTCTGAATACAGGACTGAACTCTATACAGTTTCATACTATATAGAGTGTACAACAGTTTCATACTGTACTTCTTTTCTGATTCTTTTTTCGCTTTTATTTTCCTTTTGCACCCACCACTCAAATATTGTCGTTTCGCCGACATTATTCTCGCTAATGCCTTGTTTAGATTACTAACATTTTACGGTGGTAAAACTACCGTAACTTGCGTTCAGACTACCGAACTTGGTTTTCGTGCTTGTACTACCATTGTCTGTAAAGAAACAGGTTCAGGTTTCCGTGGTTGAGGAAAGAATCTGCTTGTTACACGGGAGAGGGTTAAATTATAAAAAATGAACACAAATGAATTGATTGTAGCGTCACATTTTGTAGATTAGTTCTGCCATCATTGTTTTATATTTTAAAAGTAGTACGCGTCACTATTATACTATACATTTCGATAAAGAAATAAATAAATTCACGAAGTGATTCGTACCTAATAACTAACTTGCGTTTAGACAGTCGTTTCTTATATACTACAAAAACAGTGTTTAAAATGTTTTAAACATTTTCTTAAAAATAAAAATAAAAATTGGTAGGGGTTATGATAGTTACTCCATCTGCAGTAGCTTCTAAAACGTTTCAATCGCGCTTCCGGTCTATTCAGAAGCATTTACTAGAAACTGTAGGTTCTATTTTACTAAATTTGATGAAATTTGCTATTTATTACAATTTAGTTACATATTTATTATATAATAGGTAAAGCTATACCCCGTGCAATGCGCACGCGCCGTGAACGGTGCATGGGGGATGTGGAGGTAGCGCTCCAAATATTCTCGACCAACGGAACGAAGTGAGGTGGGGTGGTCAGTCCCATGCTCGGCTGCTTTTACCTCCCAAAGTGACCAGGAATACCAAGGACACTGTGGTACTCAATTTGATAGGAGGCTGAGTGAGTATATCTCAGAGCGCCAGCCATGGGAACAATGAAGGAAAATTCTCCAGTGTCCTGGCCGGGATTTGAATTACACTTCTTGAAATGTTCTCTCGTTCGGGCAACAAGACCTGGCATTTCCTTTTTACACAATCTACATTTGGCTTTTACGGTATTTCCGGAAAGACTAACTTCAATAAAGTGTGCCCAGATTAAATCCTTTTTCCTTCCTGTCCAACCCACTGACTATGAGCCTATGAACGAACAGCTAAGAAGCAGAGTGCATAATGTAAAAAAAAAAGGTTTTTATTTTCTGTGAATGTTTTTTAGTTTCAGTTCATTTAATGTTTTTTTTTATGTCGCTTTTTATACAAAGCAAGTATTTAATTTCTTACGCTGCAGATAATCAATGTAATCAGCAGGATTGGATTTAAGCTTTCACACATTCACACCAATTTACTATGTATGCTCTGTTTTCCTGCAGCCTTACGAGGCAAATGATGGGATTATTTATGCATTCACTGCCACATTGCTATACTTCCTATATCTTCACCCTAATAAACATAAGGGAACTAAGAACATATGGACTGAAGTTATTTGGTATAGTTTATAATAAGCCTCCAGGGAACTGAAGAGATATTTCAAATTATAAGAATTTAAATTCCTAGAGATAAATACAACCTCGAAGGCATCTTTACTGTAAACGAAAAACTATGAATTCTTACCGAAATATGCTCTCATCCTGTATTATACAATACGTTAATTTCTAATTACGGTATTGTTCAAGGAAGATATCTATTTTTGATAATATTTACCGTCCGCAAAAATCAATGATCTTTAGCTCAAAATCCCGGAAAATAACCAGCTTCTATTCAAGGGCAGAGGTAAATATTTGAGTTTACTAGTACATTGTATTTCACTATAAGAGCTCGGTGGCATTGCTCCCTCGTGCTCCGGGCTCCAAGCCTTGCCCCATACTGTGAAAATATGCGGCAGTGTGACAAAAAGATAGTAATAGATAGAGACAGTGTAACAAAAAATATTTTATGTTATATGCATATTTCAAAAGAGATGTACAAATGCATAATGAATACTCTTATAAACAAGCAACTACATTCTAGTTTTCTTGTAATGAGTATGTTTCAATAAGGCTCTGAGAAGTATTATTTCAAAGCATATCATAACGTAGACACGCACCGCGGCTCCCCACGGGCTTTTCTGAAAGTACAGAAATAGCTATCGGCACATAACAGTATAGGAGCTATTTGACAAATTGAACTTTAAAATAGGGTGGCAACGCTGGCACTTGGGTGCTTGGGTATAGGGAACCACAGTATGTGCCCAATTGTGTCGAATATGTATACTCAAAGCTTGGTGCGGTTACGTCGAACTGAATGGAAGTAGTAAATATTTAATTTTTTAAAATTGATTGGCAACACTGTCAACTATGGGACCTGATGTGCCTCTATGACGTGTCTCAGTACGTAAATATAAAGTCTGGTCCTAATGCGTTCAACAATATGGAAGCAATTAAACATTTTATTTTCTGAAATTGGTTGGCAACACTTAACAACTGCGGCGCCGGAAGTTCTCACATGACCTGTCCCAGTACCTAATGAACATGTATGTCAAATTTAGTGTAAATCAATGCGCACGTGTAGATTTGTATTAATAAAGACATTCCTGTAAGTTGAATTTTAAAATAGGTTGGCAATACTGAAGACTATGGTGTTTGAGGTCGGGAACATCCAAAACTCTCTTCTATTGTGTTGAGTGATGTTTAAGCTAAGTTTTGGGAAGAAGATGTTTTTAATTGTTTTTTGTAAAGTTGGTAACACTGAGAACTGACCAACCCAAAATATCCCACAAAATAATTATAATCTACGGTTTAATTATGTTATATTCCTTCTTAATTACCTGTACGAAAATATTTTTTGCTTAAAGAGACCTTAGTAGTATTACAAATTGCTGCCTTGAAAAAAAATAAGTTTAAAAAAAAACGAAGGCTCATATTAAAAAAAACGGAAGTGTTAGAAAAAACGAACGTATTTTGTTTTTCTATTTACAACACTAAGAGTACCTAATAAATTCTACCACCCGGCATAAACTCCAAGCACCGAACAAGAAATGATTATCAAATCTGCACAGTTACTCACTACTGTCCCATTCCTTATAAACTTAAATAAAATGACAGAGCAGTGTAATCATAGAAGCAAATATAGGCCATGAAGTTTTTGTTTTCCTGGCAGTTTCTCACAATGAATAAAAAAGAAAGAATTGAAATATGAACATCTTGTTTCGTGTTATTGATAGCGAATTAATATTTCCCGCTTCCAGCAGCCAACCGATAAAGAATAAATCGAAATTGTCTCCATCCGTAGGCTTGCGGCGCCATAATACTGATAATTTTAGAAACTAGCTTTCACTCGGAACAAATTACATACGTTTTACTGGTAAAAACACACCCTTTATGATACTTTCAAAGAAGAAAAATAAAATTAAGATGTTTTAAACACAGCTTAAAAAAGCGTTTAAAACAATCGCCTTTGTTTAAAACATTTTGTTTTAAACATTCTAACCCCGTTACGAGCCTGTTTAGAAGGGAAATCACAGTGCTTGATATCCCGTGTTGGACTCGAACACGAGGAAACGAATTAAACAATATAAATAAAATAATTCGACATCGCTGAATTCAATAGTCTTTGAAGTTTTTTGTGTGCATGCGAAATACAATTTTTAATAGCTGTTTATGGGGCTAATATTGGCTTAAAAGAAGAGTCTGTTCAGAGTCATCAGGGCAGGGGACTGCGGCTGAGGAACTCCGAAAATTAAGCAAGTGAAGGTATGATTGAAGAAATCGGGAAAGAGGAAGAAATGAATGCACTTTTGACAACATTAAAGACGAAAATTGTACATTAAGACCAGTGATTCCGCCAGACCCACTGTGGGGGTGTCACCCCCAAATCCTCAAGAGCGCCCCCCAAACTTTAATTTTTTTTACAGATATAAATCGATAGAAACCATGCCAAACTCCACTTACACCCTACCAATTGTGACTTTACACCCCACCCCCAAACTGAAAATTCTGATGGAAACTCTGACTAAGACTAAAATAAATGTACAAGATTGGAATTGACGGAGACGTTAATATCTTCCTTGAAGTACCTGCCGCTTTTGACAAAACACTAATGATGGCAATGGTGATCATTCATGACACACAATAATGTTAGTGATAGCTGAACTTGAGATAAAAAAAAAAAGAAAAACGTAAAGCTTTTCAGTTTCGTCTTTTTTTTTCATTCAGTTTCTAAATAAAACCAACTAGTTCTCAGAATTTTTGTCTTCAGAGAACCAATTAAATAAAATACCGCAGAAAAATATAAACAAAGAGAATGGTATGAAGTTCAGCGCTGTCTGGACTTACGTATGTAGTTCAGAGCTTCTGTTGTTGTATAGTCCGAGCATCAATTGAGGACATTGCCGGAAGAAGGGGACATAGATAAAAAACACATTTTCGCTAAACAGCTGGTAAAATTTAGGTTCAATGTTACCAAGAAGTTTTTGAAACAATATAAAATTTAGGTTCAATGTTACCAAGAAGTTTTTGAAATAATATTTATGTCGTTGACACCGGTATAAAGAGCATAGAATCAGGTTTGAAAATTGTTAACTAAGCTGATGGAATTCAAAGTTTGGGTGAAAATATAGTGAACATTGTGTATGCGTGTCATGCTCCCTTCTTCCGGCAATCAAAGATTTCATGATGATTAGGTGAAGAAAGAAAGCACAAACAATTGAAGAGTACAGGGGAAGATGTCCATTTTTTATAATTTTACAGGAAACACTTTTTAAAGTTTAAAACGTTTTATTTCGTAAACTAATCGTCGAATTTGTTTCAAATTCGGCTTAAATTTTTTTTATTATATTATAAACTTACAAAGAAAATTTTATATTTAACGTACATTATTGAAGTTTACAAAGTTGCAAAAACTAACATGAGGTCGGTTTGTACTGGGGAAAAAGGGACCTCTTGCAGACTAAACAATGGAAAAAAGGGGCAAAATTGAACGCAAATCATCAACACTGGTTATTAAACATTGTTCTGTTTTCCTTCCTTGTTTTTTGTTTGTTTCTTTTCATTCCTCCAGCTACTTCTTTGGGAGTTTCATGTAGAAGACTTGAGCATCTGGGCTGCATAAGTCTTTCAAAGCTTGCAGATCCTGCCATTTTTCTTCCGAGATTGGCAACATACCTTTACAAAAGGAGGAAAAGAGCTTATATAATCACACAAATAACTACTGTTTGTATCATATCCAATTCAAACCATTCCAAATTAACTTATTTTAGTATTTTAATGTAATACCGTGGATAAAGTTGAATTATTCTGCATATCCTTCAACATTAGGCAGCTAATTTTCTGTTTGCTCAGCGTATCATTTTATAAATGAACGCCAGCTCGTAGGTCGACTTCTCTTTTCGAGCACTGTATTATGAAGTTTACTGTAGGAAGCATCTAATTTACAGCTAGCATCTAATTTACATGTAGGAACAGCTTAAGAGTGGACTGGAACTATAAGTAATTATCTATAAGTATTTAATTTGCAATAAGTAAAATGAAACAAAATAGAACAAAAACACAATATTTTACTTATTTCAAATGAAATAAAAAATAGTATTTAAGAAGTAGTTCACAGCGTTTAAAGTCAACATAATTTGCCATTAAATGCCGTTGAGTTCATTGTTCTAGCTATTATCTTAACCGAGATTTTTGGGATTTTAATATGCTGGCAACATTGCAAATTTCTAGAAATGGTGACACTGAAGATGATTCAAACCAAACGCGTCTGCTGTACCTTTCTGATCAGGTTAATTTACATTTCAATATCTGCTTTCGTTTATGATAAACTGAGAAAATAACAAATGGTACATTTTTACTGGATCAAAGCTCCAGTCCACTCTTAAGTGGTCCTACTCTCTCCGCTCTCTGATGCTTGCAACTCTACAAAAATTCTGTCCTGACATAACCATAGTTCATTCGTCCAATTTCTGTTTTTGCATTATGTGAGCCTAATTTACAATAGGAGAAGCATGACTGTCAATGCTTCGCAAGGTAGGCTGAAGACGTAGTAAGTCCATCAAAGAAAACTTTTCAGGAAAGACAAAATACTGCATGTGAAATCAATGTTTTCTTATGTAAACGCGGTATTTCAGAGACGTTTTTGCAGTGAAAGCATAGAAAAACATTACGTAGATCGACGAATAGCTATTGAAATGATTGGAATCCGCAGAAAAATGCATTTTTGTCCACAGGTGGACTTACTGGGTTTTGATCCGAAGTTCCTCAAGTGGAGGATCATTTTCCTAACGTTAAAGCTGACTGACTATTTTAATATTCAAACTGTCGAGCCACGAGGAAGAATTTGAAATTTTTACTAATTCTAGACCTCGCATTTAACTTCCTACGCATTTTAGTTATAGTTTTTTTTAAAATAAGCTACTAACTTTTTCTTTATTGTTTGTAGTGAAATGTCTCAAACAAATGAAAGAAAATCTGCCCACTTCCGTCTGGACAATAATATTTCAAACTTTATTCTAATAGATAAAAGTAATGACGACAGGCAGCTATTTATAAGAGATATTGGGCAATATAGCAACAAATCCAAAATTATCTTAATCCAAATTAGACTCAAAATGGAAAATTTAAAAAATCTTGCTATTATTGTGAGTTAGAAAATATTAATTTCTTACCTTCATACGCAGTCTGTGGATGTAAGAATTCTCCCTCCAATAAATGTACTTCTGGTGGGCCATTCCTTAATGGTGGGCGAATCACGGAAGAATACCAAGGTCCGTTGTAAGTGTCCCTGTACATCACCAATCTTGGGGGACTCTTCTCTACTCGAAGCTCCATAATTGTCTAGACTGAAACGGACATTTCTTCAAATACAGTGGTTCTAAGAACGATGTCCAATCACGAATCATGAAGCGGTCAACTTCAGTTACCTCAAATTGTGTGGGTTTCACTCTGCTGCTTCTGATCACATTATTCCAGTCTCCTGGCATTTCAACTCTTGATTTCGTGTTCACCAGTCCCATATTCTTATCACATTCAAGGTAGGAATGGCCACGAACTGGGAATGTTACGTGAATGGAAGTGAACCTTTGCTTTTCATGCACCATATAATGAAGGTATCTGAATAAAGTGTAATTCTTGTTTTGACCACTACAAGAGTCACAGAACAGTTCAAGGTGGCGGACGTTGGAAGATAACTGAAACTGACAAAAATCATCCAAAAATGAAACCACTTCATTAGCACCTTTTCTGCCTGTTACTTCTGTGTACGTATAGAAAGCTGATTTGGAGTCTGATAATTGATGTATATTAAATGAATAAAATGACAATTGGCGCTTATAATAAACGATGTTTGATGACACGTTTGGTAATGGAAGATTCTTCTGATAATCCATCACTAAGCTTTCAACGTCCTCTGATGTTCTGCTTCTATTTTTGGATGAAGTCTTCCTCTCGTAAAATGTCTTAGCCTTTGTAAGATGCACTTTCTTCTGGATTTCTAAACGACTTTTCTCCTTCTCAATCTCTGCCTTTCTTGAACTATTTTCCTCCAGCAAATTATTAAGCTCAGAATTTAGAGATTTTAATTTGACTTCCAATTCATCACAGGTACTACATGTATCGCTACGGGGATAACCGAATGATATGTTGAATTCGGTGGAAAATATGATTCTGTAAGTTTCATAGCTTACAGGATAGTCTTTATAAAGGTCACAATACATTTCATACATCTTCTTTATGTTAAGATCCTCGGGAAGGTAATTTTTTGAAGTCTTGTCCAAACTGTAATGGCTCGATCGTCCTTTGAAAGATCGAATATGTTCTGATATTTTATCATGCGTAACTTTAGGAAGCTTGTGTGGACGGTTGCTATGTTTCCCTCTGCCATCAGTAGGTGCAGTTCCAGAATATTTTAAAGAACTCTGAATTGTCTGTAACCTTTTCTTCTTGACTCCATGAAGTGATAGGAAGGCTTTCTGACAGACTGGAATATCAACGGTAGTGCCATCTTCGCACGTTTTTCTAACTCGGTAAGGGTACGAAGCGTCATGAAATTTCGCATCTATTTCATTCCTACTTCTTCTTCTCGTTATGAAGTGAACTGTGATTAGCCCAGCAAGGTGAGCACTTTGTGCATTCCAATTTCCCAATGAATTGAAATCACGTATTATTTTCTGAATGTTTGATAATCGTAGTTGGTCAAAACACTTTTTTGTACAGTTACAGTTTTCTCCTGTTTCAAAACACTGAGCTCGTAATTTTCTTGGCGCATCACTAACACGTCCTTGCCGCTTCCTCTTTCTTGAATTTGATGGGAAACCACAACCTACAGCAGCCATCTTAGACCTTCAACGTCTACAATGAAACTAACGCGAACTATTTAAACAGAATTGGTTGTTGAAGCTATATTTAGCTCTGTCAACAATGGAATATAAATGCAGTTCAAGATAATCGATAAAAAAAGCAGACAAAAAATAGGAGTAAATTGGATGGCCCCCTTTTTTCACTGTAAGAGATGGCGATACCCCCTTCTTCCATTTTACAAGGATTTTTTAAACGGCTATAGCAGGCTAACCGTGAACGTTTTTCCACTTTTTGATATATTGACTGAAAGTACTCAACATGCTCTACAAAATGGCATAACAATCTAAATTTGACCCAAAAGTGGACATCCCCCCTTTTTCCCCTGTACTCTTCAATTCTAAGCACAGTGTTTAATACAAAAGAACATTGAAAATGACAATAACAATAGTGTTGTTAAAATGCCTCAGCAAATATTTCTTCTAATCTCTTTGCTCTTGAGATTGAAAAAAAATATCAATCTGCAAGAACTAGTCTGTCGCACCTAAAAAGACCAAAGTTTTGGGAACCCAGTAGCGCCAGTACACAGCCTAAACGACTGGAGCTAGAAAAACGAAATTTAGTATGACTGTACATCATTAGCAGTAAGTTATGAAAATATTACAAAATATCTCCAAAGACGCCATCTTGGATCCAAAATGGTGGACCCCCAAAATTTATTTTCAACTCCGTTTGAGCTAGAGATACGAAGTTTGGCATAAAGGTATATTATGAAGAGTAGTTTAGGAAAATATTACAACATTTTGAAGAAAGTCGTTATCTTGGATTTAAAATGTCCGCCCCAAAACATTTTCAGTACCGTTCTAGCTATCGCACTAATTTCTCCCATTCACTTTGAATCGAGAAGAACGTCTTTTCCCCGGTGATGGGCTTGTTTTTATGTGTTATGTGACTAGAGCAAAGTTTCTGTCGGACTGTGTAAATGATTGGCCTCTGACGGAAAACATGTGAAGAAGTTTTACATCAAACACTTTGCTGAGCCATGAACAAAACTTGATCATTGTCGAGCTGAGGGTTTGTCCGCCAGCAGGGTCCGAAAGCAAGACGACAGTTTTCACTTGCGGAAACTTTTCTACATATTTCTTTCTACCAAGCTAACTGAAATAGAGATATTGACTTGAAATTTGCAGGACATGTAAAAAAGAACATGGCGGATAGTTTAAAGCTATTGTAGGAAAAAGGTCACATAGGTCTATGTGCCCATCTTCCGGCAATGTCTTCAATTCATAATCATCACAAATTGAATGTAGGCAGTGAAGTCCACATTGAGTGAGTCAACTGCGAAAAGCAGTCAGTTGGCAGGATGCTTGTAACTTTCACAGGCATCTTACGGGATTTTCGCGGGCTTAGTAGGATGCCTTCTCTTATGAGCCATTCAATAACAGAGACTAATAAACGCTTCTGTACTTGAACAAAATCGTTTTATCCTTTCGTAGATGGACGATAGAACGTTATCGTGGTATAGGTTGTACCAAAAGAAGAAATTTGTCGCGAGGTTTCTTGTAGTGGGATTACTTCCAAGGCGATGGACTCTTCCCCCTCTACCCCTCAATGAAAGATCATCTACCTAGGTACCAGGTACAGCGGACTACAATGATGGGAAGAAGCCCTGACTTGTCATCAAGGAACACCTTGTAGCTTCTTATGGTGAGTGTCACGTCAGAAGGGCACGGACAAAAGAGCGAGGACAGAAAGGCCCGAGTCAAAACGGCTCCGCATTAAAGGGCCCGAGTCAGAAGAACCCCGCGTCAAAACAACCCGAGACAAAACAGCCCCACGACAAAAGAGCCCGAGTCAAAACGGCCTCACGTCAAAATGGTCCGAGTCAAAACTTTCTTTTGATGTGGGGCCGTTTTGGCTCGGGCCTTTTTCTCCTCGCCCTTTTGTCCGGGCTCTTCTGACATGAAATGCTTTTGGTGACCTACCACACGAAGTATACCTTCAAAAAAGTCATTAAGTACTCTTATTGACACTGACAATTCAGAGCACTAGAATCATGAAAAATGTTCCTCATTTTACATTTTGTGTACACTGGATAAGACATGACATAAATCTGAGGTGATCTCATAAGAGGGGTCACCAAGGGATACGTCCTAGAGTTTGAGAAACGATGCTATAGACCATTAAGTGATACTGGTCAGCTACTTTAGGGCGTACTAAAGTACAGAACTCAATTCGGACGGTACAAAATTCTGTACGTCAAGCAAAAAATGTCATTTAATACAGATTGACCTTTCTATCTATTCATAAGATCTAAGGCAGACAGCATCAAGGTACTACAGAAAGGACACCGCGCAATCCAAAATTCTATTTGGAAATAGTGCACTCTAGGACTGCCATAAAGTACTTCAGCGTCTTACGTTAGTTAATATTAAACGCGAAGAGCGTGTAGTTTCAATATTTAAATGTCACACCACGAATTCAAAGCTTTTCTCTGTTCTAACAGAAATATGTTACACGCCTTTTAGCTTCCATCTATAATTTTTCTTGTACTATTTGAAAAGGGAACGGTGGCAGCTGAAAAAGGAAAGATTGTCTCTCTACCTAATGTGGTTTATCAGTAGTTCTTTTCGAAGAAAAAGAAAAGACTGTTAAGTATCCATTCCTTTTTCCCATAATGCTCCTGCATAATATCTGTGGCAAACCAAATATGGATGAAGCAACATTTTCTCAACAAGCACTTGGAAGAGTCTACTTCTGGAGATGAGAAAAATGGCCTTTTAGCTGGCTGGCAGGATAACACTGGAATGTTGAACATTCTGGTATAGCAGAGAGCACATAGTTTGAGTGTCACTCACTCTGTAAAGAGAGTATCTTTAAATTTCAGAGAAGTATTGGATTTTCTTTGGTAAATTTTACAAAATTTTCCGTCAAACACTATAAAAACGCGTGGATGACTTGTTTTACTCATTATCAACATATCTTTTCTGATAATTACTGTATATTTTTATCATAGTGTTGAAGTAGTGTAAGTGATGTGTAGAAGAAATGAAAGTTTTCAGAGTACTGTCAGTCTGCTTAATGCGGAGGTGTCACCTCCCCCAAATTTTTGATCACACACTTAACTTATTTTTTTTTTACGGTTAAAAACCTATAAAAAAAACTTGCAAAACTGTACTTACACCCTCCAATTGAAAATCTTGGCAGAATCACTGTAAAATTTATCATGTCTGTCTAAGAGTAAGATCTGGACACTTCTTGTAAATTTACTTTTCAAACAGTTGCTTGTGTATATTTTGTTAATAAGGTCAGCTTTTCATGTATACGCTAGCCACGACCTTCGTTTCCGATTTCTATGAATAACCAATAGCACGTATTTCAATTGGTTACTCAGCCAAATCGCAAGGAAAGCACGTGTCTAGCGCTTGTATGAAAAGTCGACCTAATATTTTCTGTAACTTAGGCTGTCATTTTCTTTATCTGTATATAACTCCTTGAATGTATGTTGACAAACGTGATCGACTTATTCTCTGTTCTTCGTAAGTAAATTGATTAAAACTATATAACCTAACATCAAGACGAGCAGGCATATGATTCTGTCACTGGTAGCTTTTTTTTTTTCTTCCTTCCCAGGGCGCTAAAACTAAAACGGCTTTACACTCAAACATGTGTATTAAAAGAAAAAGACTGTCCTGTACAGAAAGTGTTCCAAGAGTGTTAGAGCCGAAAAACATATAGCCTACAAAAAATATCAAATGTTTGAGATCAAAGAGGTGAGTTTTAAAACGTCAAGGAAGCGGACTTTTTTTTTACATTCTTTTCTTTAGTTCACAGTGGTTCGTGGTGTCCTCCAATCTTGCAACCTTAACTCATTTCCCGACGTCATACAATGATGAAACTTTGCACAGTGACGTAAGTCAGGTGACAATACAATATTCTATTATTACTTCCATATATTTCAATATATTTTAAAAGCATATAAAGGGGCATTGTACATTTTTGGCTCCTTCGAAGGGGCGCCAAAATCGGATATTGCTCCCATTGCCAAAATACAAGCTGGAGGGAGCTCTGGGAATACGATGTGCTTAGTATAAATGCATAGTGAGCTTCTGGTGATGAATTCTTTAAAACGTTAAAAAAAAACTACGATTTTACTAATTTTGAGTTATACAATTAAAAATGTTGAAATACAAAATTCTAGTCTTGTTTACTGGCTGGCAAGTATTATAATGTAAACTCGATTGCATGATCATGTCAGTATGTCAGGATTATTTTATCTTCCTATACGAGACTGTTACTACCTACAACCTGGTATTGTTTTTATGAAAATAAAACTTCAAACATTTCCTTCCTTATTAAGTAGTACATTAGATAGTTTCGTTGGGCCCATGCTTTCCCAGAGTTTGGTGAAATGTATATCAAAGTGCATGTGCAGGTTTTAAAAATATCAGTCCGTGACGGCAACTTTAATATTATATAATAAACAGTATTTTTAATATATACGTGTTATTTAATCGAGAACATGATCCCCAATATTTCTGCTAGCATATCATATGTCCAATTTGCATTTTTTGAGCTTCTCGGAGATATACCGCAATTACAGTCAAAAAGTGTATTCTGAATGTCAGTTTGTGACGCGTGGTATTGCTCGTTAATGCTTACACAAAATTTATTGTGATTAGGAAAAACGTACGAAATACTTTTATTTTCAGCATTTGATTCTAACGCACCATATAAAAGCAGTTTACTTTTTATCATGTATTCTGCAGTGTATGGCACTTTTTATATGTGGAGCGTAAAGCATTGACATAATTATGTAATCGATTTTTATGCCAGGACGTAAGGACCACTTTTAAGAAACAAATCAATAGTTTGTGTCAATGTAGATACGAATTAAGTTTAATGTATTATTTTTTAAATAACCCCAAAACATAAGTTAATTACGCATTTGTATTAATTACTTTTTCATTTCTTTATGTAAACATGTATCGTATACCTTCCAAGAATCGATTGCACTAGTTAAAATAAATGCTTCAGTTTTTACCATCGGGTATGACCAAGCACGTATTTAGGGGACTCAGAGTTTTATGGAAAAATAGTATAATTTCAGGCCAGGCCTAATTTTATATATTTGATATACATTTCATGCCCAGACACACCTTGGACACCCCCCCCCCCGAAGGCCCTTCAACTCTTCCCAAAGCCAAATTCTGGATACGTGCCTGCGTGGAATTGCCCTAATACAGCGTTCCTCAAATTATGTTAGTGCAGACCAGTTTTATTTGGTGGTAGGTTCAACGCACCACCCTGCAGCTGCCCAAGGTCAGACCTCGAGGACCACTTATGGTCCGCGGAGCATAGTTTGCGGCACGCTTCTGTAATGTATTGTCACCCGACTTACGTCGCTGTGCAAAATGTCATCATTGTATGACGTCGAGAAATGAGTAAAATTAACGGTGCAAGATTTGAGAACACCACGAACCATTGTGAACTAAAGAAATCACCTTGAAGGTTTCAGGAAAATAAAAAATAGAAGCCTCAGCCAAGATTTGAACACGGGTTCTTTAGTTAAAAGTCCAGCGTCTTATTGACCTTTATATATAAATCTCGTTTATTTTATTTTCCTGTTACATTACATTTAGTTATTCGATTGTGACCTTTATTTATGCGTTTATCTTACTTATAGCCTAGGTTAAAACACACTCACAAACATCCATGCCCGAGGTGGGATTCGAACCCACGATCCTTGGGCCGACAGACTGCCATACTAGACCGCTCGACCACCTGGACCGGCACTTGACTAAATTTCCGCTGAAGAAATCAGTACATGAAAATAGTATAGAAAATCAGTTTATACGTTGCCAGAACGCCGAAAGCACAAACAAAAAGCTACTTCCACGGCTTACGTCATTGTTCTGATAACTTTTTGTATTTGCTAAGTAAGGATCGCAATCTCAATTCACTGAGAATTACCCATTTCTGTTAAAAGACTTGATTAAAATGGCAGCAGCAAAACAGTCGAGCAGAATTACATGCTTGAATACGCTAAGAAACAGTTTTCTCTTTCTGCGCATGTGCGAAAAGCATCCTGGAGCGGTAAAATGAGAACCTCTAACAACACAAAAGAAATCTCTTAGCGTTTTTGACAGACACTTTTCAGCCACAGCAAGATTACTGCAAATATTTAAATTTTTCTGGAACATTATTAGATATTTCAAAGTGCCCCCCCCCCTTTTTTTTGTATAGTACATCAGATTGTATGAGCGTCCTTTAGAACACGGCGCACCCACAACAGGCTTTGCTATGAAATACTTACTTGTTAGTGACGTTTTTGTTTACGTCATTACACAATGTTGCCGATATTTACCTCCTTGTTAGCTGACTGTGGACAGCACATTGCTATTCTTCAGTGGAGGAAGTTAAATCGCGAGAGAAAGCACCCTCCCTCTTTATTCGGTGAATGGACACCATCAAGGCAAGAGGCGTGATGAACTTATCTCCGCTGCTGTTGCGGCTGGCAGAGAAGCGCGTAACTGTACTCAACAACACGAAGAAGAGGAGGGATTGAGGAAAAAAGGCAACGCTGTTACTCTGTCGCTGCTCTTCCAGCTACCCTAGTTCCTGTCCCTTCACTCCACCAAGCGAAACCAATCTTTCGAAAAATAGCATTTTAAAGAAGATTTAGTATTTCATAAAAACTTTTCTTCACAAACTGAATAATTCCAACTAATAACTTTTGCTCTGGTAAAATAATAATAATGGTAATAAATAGTAAGTAGTATATTTGAACATTACGTATTACGACAATGAATACAGAATTGTATTAATTCCTTTGTTGTTATTAAATCATATTATAATGCTTGATAATTTAGAAGAAAAGCAAAGGAACCCGAAATTTCCTCTCTGCTTTCTCCCAACGGGATAACAGCGTGAGAGAATAGAAGATGGTCTTCTCTCGGATTAGTTTACTCCCTCTTCAATCTGTAGAAGATTCAGTTGATGACAGAAATCTCCTACCTACCGAGAGGATCAACTGTACGTGTGCCTGGCCGAGGAGAAACCTTGACCTAATTCTGAGTGAGTTTTCTGTCCCTAAGGAATCAAGCAGTCCAGTGATGTTCCCGATAAAACCTACGAGAAAACAAGCAACATTCGCAAAATTCACAAGGTAATTCCTTTTAAACAAAAACGATGCAGAAAATCCTAACAATGTTACGTTGTACGTAAGTACACAGAATTATTAATGAACCACACCTGCCTAATGTGACGTGTTGTAATTAACCACTGATAAGTCTACTTCCAGATTTCGGATTGACGAATGAAATTTTAAGTTGTTTCGAAGCGGGTGGGGCTAACAACCATGGCCTTCTTTTTGGCAGGCCGGAATATTGAAAATGGGCAATATTGCTCAGACGGCTGATTCGACCGAGATTATGACATTAAATTCAAATTGTGTTAGTTGTGAAATGCCTAATTTATTGATGTAATTCTTTGATTAATAAGGCATAAGTATGGTTAAGTAGGAGATAATTAATTGGAGATCTAATGAGTTGTGAAAGACGACCATCGCTCATCCCAAACAGTTGTGTTTGATTTTAAAATATGTTTACGGATACATTGCTTGGTGTAAAACTATACATCTTGTAGTCAAGAGCGACCATGTTGTGATTTTCAGGGAGGGGGGGGGGGACAGCACTCATACACATACTGCCTTCTTTTCTTTTGTTTTGACTGATGTGATCCCCCTCATTTTGTGCCATATTAGTATAATTTACTCTGACTAGAGGGGGGGGAAGTGCCCCTGGCCTTCCCCTGATGGTCTCCCTTGCCTGTAGTAATTAAATATAACTACAGTTTATATTTAGACAGCGTGAAGACCTACTTATCATGTGTAAGCATTTCTTTAAAGAAAAAAAAAAGAAAATACTTGTTTTAGGAGATGCATCTTCAGGCGTAAAGAACCCCCCTTATGTGTTCTGTACAAGGGTTTGGATTGATCTTGCAGACTATCGCTATGTGAGAAATATAAAATTATCAAGAACCAAGAAATGAACATGCCATGTATAATGTAAAAGGACACGTTCATATGATAAATTAAAAAAAAAAAAGTTCCTTTTGGAGTGCGCTTCGTAAACTATATCCCCCACAGAAAAAAAAAGAAATGGTTATCTGAGCGTTCTTATTGTATATCCCAAAGGCAAAATAATTACTCAGCTTGTCGGTAAGAGATTTTTGAAGGAATTGGTCAGCGTGGGAGTAGCAGACCAACTCCTCCTTTTCTTTTGGGGAGAGGCCTCATCCACTAGTGGATTGAATATGGATGTGATTTCTTTATATAGTGTGTGTGTTTAAGTGTTGAAAGGAAGAGAATGGGGGGAAATTATAGAAAGAAAATAGAGTGGATACCGGTATATAGTACCTCACCAACCATACTAATAGTTTACTAGGCAGGCACCAGAGTTGCTAACCAAAGTTGCTATTTATTGCAGTTTGTAGGTGTTATATGCAAGTCTCCATCCAACCGCGCGTATATTTTGGTGCTTATGAAAGATATTTTGTTGGAACCGCTGCTTAACTACTGGTACTATTACATTACAACTACTGGTTTGAATTATGAAGTAACGTTTTATGCCAAGTGCTGTAGGCAGTCCACAAGGCAAGAGAAACGATATGTTTCGATGATTACAACACAAAATATAGTTTTCAAAGATGCTATCCATTTGATCAGACTCAGAAAGTGTAAACCCGAGAGCATAAGGTTTTCTCTAGTTAAACCAAAGGACCGAAATTTATCTTCTGTTATTAGTTAACATAACTCTTATATAATAAAGAACTATTAGTCAATATATCGTTAGGAGTAATTTAAAAAGCAGTAACAATATTGTTTACATTTGGTTTAAAAAATAGTAAAATAGGCGAAGTTATGCTTCTATAAATGTGAAATTAATGAATTGCACCCAAGAAAAATTAATTAAATAAATAAATGAATCAATTGTCGTTCTATGACGTCCAGGATCTAATTAAGTTGGCAATTAGTACATTTCTTCCCGTTTTAATGTCACGTGAGTTGCAATTTGTAAAAACGGAAAGCAAAGGTAGATAAAAAAAAAAAAAAGAAGAAGCACATCCTTCCTTTCTACAAAGTGGAGTTTCTTACATTGTTCAATTACGAAAAGAAAAATTAACTAAGGTTCTGTAGCTACTAACAGCACACATTCACAAATACTTACACACACACGAACTGGACCGGTTTTGTCTGTAATTAGCGGGATTCAAGGTGTCTATAAAATTTACTACTGAAGTCAATTGGCATGTCTTCGTGCTTGCGTTACGTTTCTGCTCAAAGAGATTTTTTTAAAAAAAGGCCATAATGTGTACTGAAAGAATTAATCAGAGTTACTATGTTGTAACAGACCCGGATCTAAAAGAGGGGGGAGAACTTTCGCCCCCCTTTATCCCCCGTCCTTTAATTGAAGACATAATCGACTTGTACTTGCAAGTAGAGTTCGCTACATATACAGAGAATCAGTGAGTCCGCCAGAATTTTCAGATTCGGGAGGGTGGTGGTGGTGTAAAGTTGAAATTCGGAGGGTGCAAGTGGAGTTTCGTACGTTTTCTATCGGTTTTTGACCGTAAAAATTCTAAATTTGGGGAGTACAGCCGAGAATTTGTGGGGTGACTGGCGGAATCATTACAGAGGATCCTACTTCCAGTATTGGTATTTACTTAAAAGTTATACTTATAGCTATGACCGTGCTATTTCTGAATTTAGATATCATTGCCGAATCGAAGAGCGTTTGAGATATCGAGCTCGAAATATCGAACATCATTCATATCAAAATATTGCTTGACATCGATATTCGATTTACAGATTTTCAAAAAAATTTTGACACCGATACTTACATGATATATTACAAAATATCGATCGATGGACAGGGTGCGTAGGGTATTCGAGAACATATGTGCATACAAAATAAAACACATCTATCCAACGAAGTTCAAAGTATATTGTGACTAAAATGTGTACGAATGTGTAACAGTAATTGAGTTACATGTGTATTCGACAAAATCACTTTTTGGTCTTCAATACGAGATCTGAAGCGGCGACATGTGTCAATTTTGTGGTCCCTTTTCATTGCGGACATTACCCGGACAATGGCGGTCTGCAGAGAAGCGGTGCTGCTTTGGGAATATTCATTATAGTCTCTCGTTCGAAATCTCTACACACATGAGATTTAAATCGGGTGAATTCGGACGCCACATGTTTGGTGTCGCATGATCATGGAAATGTCAGGATCCGCTGATCCGATATCTGGATCCGTTTGGCCATCCCTAGTTAGGGTAACGTTGTGACTCTTCGTAGCATAAAACGGATAATATTAATGAGTATGCTTGTGGTAGAGCAGTTAGAGCGTCGAACTACCAACGACGAATCAAGAAAGTTCCTGTTTCGAATTCTACTGCAGACCGGTAAAAAATTTACAAACAAAATCAATACGTCAACGTGAAAGAAACAGATGAAAACAGCAACTCCGTCATGAAGTTCAATGCTCTCTTTTGGTCAAATGAAAAACGTGGCTTTTGAGCCGTTGAACAGTTGGGCAAATACAACATTACAATAAACGTTTCAAAATACTCCACTTCTTGGCGTTGAAAACTATGTTGATTCCAAATGTCGAATAAACCGTTATAGGTGAACATTTCGGTACATATACAACGTTAAAATTACGTAGCGAGACTAACAATTCGCCGTTTGTGTTACTCGGGTTACTACACAGTGTGGCCAGTGTTAAGAAATAGAATAAGATTGCAATAGATAATTGGTTTCTACATCAGTGGAGTTAAAAATATTTCACAATACATAATTTGGTTCGTTTAGCCCCGTGTCCCCACAGTACGGTACGCTTCGAGGAATCACAGAGTACACAGATCATAGATTGTAAAATGCTACGTTATAGTCCGGTGATTCAGTGCCTAACATGTATTTTTCTTTTTCACAATTCATAAGATGCACAGAAAATAATAATCATTCCACAAACCCGTTGCAACCATTGCAGTCAGCATACAAAAGAATAAAAGCATTGCAACATATTTTCTTGTGGTTTCTTTTCTTTACCTGCACTTTTTTCTTGGAAAGAGTTCATAACCTGACTTCTATTATCAACTAAAACAACCGGAATGTGAAGAATGCGTAATGCAAGTCTGGTTCTCAAAAACAAAGTTTCTTTTGATGTAGAAAACACTTTATTTTATGTTGGGGTATTTCAACGAATTCGTCGGAATTAATTTTTTTTCGTGTTGTTTTCTTAGAAATTAAACTACATGGTTTCGTGTTCTTGTTCAAACCGCGAGTGACCATTTCTCATTTCCCCCATTTTCTTTTTCGTTCATGAAAAAAAAAATGCAATTCACTGCGTTTACTGGGAAAGGATAAACCAAACCCCCTTGATTTTCCATATCGTCAGCAGCATAATAATCATTATTGCTTCCCTAAAAGAGACAGCTCCTTCTTCATAAGGTTAATCTTCTCTACTCTGTAAAAAAAAATGACTCTGTATATGCTGTAGCTGAAATTGTGTTGGTAAGAATTATAACAAAGGAAAATCAAAAGTGATACATTTCTTGAAAGGAGAAACTTGTACAGTCGGCGCCAAAAGTTTTTACCCAGTCGTTAAAATATCTTCTCCGAATAACTTGGGAATGGATAAACAGATTTGAGCACAGTTTTCTGTAACGTACAGAAAACAACACATAAGACCCGCATTTTATTGCCTGTTCTGCCATCGAGCTCTACGCAATGATACTGGAGTGACTGCTTAGTGTTGAAAGATAGACACCAGAGCAAATATTTAAACTCGTTTGTCCATTTTCAGTCTAATCCAATGTGGACTAAATGTTCTGTTCTCAGTTTTATACGCTTCTTATCGCTGTGTCTTTTGATTTCAGTTTTAATAATAACTATTCAGATAATAGTATACCGTACTCTGTATATAATAGAAAATACTACAAATAATATTTACGTTACATTACAAGAATTAAACATAAATGATAAATGGGCCGCACAGCGATGTCAAGTGTAAAAAAATGAGTTAGAACCGAAAATTTGGTCCAAATTGGTTTAGATTGGAATTGGACAAACGAAATTAAGTGTCCTCTCCGCTACCTGGCTTCATATATTTATGAAATTTTCAATGGCAGCAGTCAGTCCAGTATCGCTTTTAGATAGAGGTCATTGGCTTCTGTAAATATTCTTATTTTTTCGTGGGCTGCCAGAAGAGCTTATTAATATATACGAATGTTAAAAAAAAAACACTTATCATACCACATCATATTTAAAGAGTAAAAGAACATAGAACTTCACTAATTTGAAGTATTGCAGAAGAAATATCTTTTAACATAATGATTTAAAGCATTTGAACCAAAACAAACTCGATAAAACTAACAAAAAAAAACAAAAACAATAGTTAGGTCTCAATGAAAAACAAAACAAAAACAGTTCTGTTCTATTAACTGTATTTATGATCGCTAAATCGTGATATGTCAAGATATCATTCTGCTGTTCTTAAAAAAACTGTACATGTCAACGAAAGAAACGAAGCTATTCTTAAATATTTACAAACAAAACAAGTTTTTTCCTAATTTTTATTGGAGGCGAAATTCTCAATAAACGTTTAAATGTGGAAACAGTTTCCGACTGATGTAATTTTCATTGTTCGTTAACACATCCTCTGGCATTTTTTTTTTCTTTATATAGATAATCGTGTTGATGTGTATGCGAAAGTAAGTGTTCTGTTTATCTTCTTTAAATTCCAAGTTTCCAGGCCATTATTACGTTAATTGCTTTTGAGATGAAGTAATAAAGAAATTTGTTTACATCTCTGTGGCTTTTATGCCGATTAATCTCCAGACAAATGAAAAATAAATTGAAACAGCTACCAAAGCAGTAGATATATATTTTTGTTTGGTTGTGCTTGTTAGTAGTAAGTAATGGTTTGTTTTTATCTTAAAATGGAGAATTGTTAAGTATTATATCAATGTAGCTATTAGGTGCTTCCAGAGGTTTTGAGACAAAAGTTGTGACCATCTGCCTCTAGTCTTCTCAGGTGACTTTCTTCAGAGTATCTGCTCATAATTGCCCCCCACACACACCCCGAAAATTACCAGCTAACAGAGCGATAGTGACTCGCTTAATAGAATATTGGATTTGCATCCAAATTCATTAGCCAGCGATTCAGAATTAAGTTTTTCCTCAGCCACATCAGGCTTGATACCAGGATGGTACTGGTTTCCAATATCCCTCTCTCCTAGTCCAATAAGGGCCTGAACCAAAGATGACTAAAGACCATGAACACAATTCCATTGAAGTGTATTTAAATTATCAGTTCTTCACGAGCACATTGGACCCCAGGTAAGAACTGAACCCACGACTACACGCACAGAAAGATAGTGTCCTAATATCTCGGCCACTCCGAGGTCATATTTTTTAATCGACTTCAAGGAAAATTATTTTAAATATCTCCTAATAAAGTTTTTAAAAGCTATGTTATTTAAATGTTCCAGTAGTGGTCGAAATTTAAAATTACCTGGCTTGAAAATGTGAATGTTGCGCATACCTTTTATTGACGAAAAATCTAGTTCTATTACTGGGATCTAAATGAGGATGTATTTTAAGATCAATTTTCCCTCCTAACCCAATTTGGAGAAGTTATACATACTAGTATGTAGAAACATCAAAACGTCATCAAATTTTACGACTTTATAAAACATTATGACTTTGTAATTGGAGGAAAACAAAATATATCACCTATTTTAAATCACGAAATTATCTGTCCCGTTTAGTTTTACATCCTAAAACACAATCTTAACACTCGACTAATTAATATCCAGAATATCATCGACAAACATAACAATTTCGGGTTTTATTTGATACGCTGATATACATAGACAAAATTTAATGGACAGTAGAAACATTATAACTCTAATTAAAATCAAATGACTATTCAAAATTGGCTAAATTTGGCTAGAAATATGCCAATAATATTCATGAGTCATTCTGTCCACAACTTTCTATGTTCATTCGATGCATTCTGATATAAATAGAAACGCAGTCTCCTCTTTCGAAATCACGATCTCTTAAAGTTTCTAGAGCTTCTACTTTCTAATCTTAATAATAAGAAACCATTCCACAGAAAATAAGACATAACTGTCGTTCACGTGACAATGTGACATGACAGCCGACCACGGTGGTCGTGTGGTTTAAGTGTCCTTCAGGTTCTGGGTTCGAGACTAAGGTTTGGTACGGATTAAAAAGAACTTGATGATGATGATGATTATGACTCGTGTTCTTCTCGAAGGCAGGTCTTGAGCCGAAGACAATGTTGGTACGTCCAACAGTAACAAATATGAAATCTAGAAGTTTTAAACTCGTTTGGCAACACTGACAAATTACGGCGCCTAGAGCAAGGTCCGTAAACCGCCGCTCGCTTTCTCTTTTTCTTTTAGAGGAAGCGGGCGCCGGTCTACGGACCTTGCGCCTAGAGTGGATGTATGACCTGTCCCAATACCTATTGAACATGTATGTCAAATTTAGTGTAAATCAATGCGCACGTGTAGATTTGTATTAACAGAGGCGGCGTTTGGGGCTGGCAACTGGGGCGGCCCCGCGCTTAGGGAGACCCCGCGTTCCGAGTTGATATTTTTCTTACTCAATGATATAAAAGTTGATTTGTAAAAAAAAGTTTACAAATAAACTAGTTTGTATAGTTTCCATGCGAAATGTAATGTGAAATGGAAATGATTAAAGAAGAACTTGTAATTAGCAATGCAGTTTTAAAAATATGTTGTACTTTCTTTAAATAAATTATGTCGGATATTTTTTCATAAGAAACCGTTGTTCATTAAAAAAGAGAATATTTAGTAATACATTTAGGGTTAGGAATGAAAGGAAGAAGTGAGAGGAAGCATTTAGGGGGAAGTTGCTTACTGCTTTATCGGCTTTAGATGTAACATTTCGGCGCTCAGCGATTTTTACTTGAACTTTGGCCCCGCGGGGTCATTATTGCCCGAGGCCCCGCGCTCACCTAACGCCGCCTCTGTGTATTAATAAAGGCCTACAGTTAAATTTTAAAATAGGTTGGCAACACTGATAACTGGTATGCCAGAGGTCGGGGACATAAAAAACTATCTTCTATTGTATTGAATGGTGTTTAAGCTAAGTTTGGGGCAGATACGGCATGGAAGAAAATAATAATAAAAAAATATGTTTTTAAAGTTGGCAGCTCTGACGAGTGAGAACTGCCCAAGCCAGGAATATCTCACATATATAAAAAAATGTTTGTAATCTTACAATAGCTAAGATTTAATTTATGTTGTATGTCTTCTTAATTGCCTATATAAAAGTAATTCTTGCTTAAAAAGGCGCTAGGAGGTACAAAAGGTACAAATTGCTGCCTTTACAAAAAATGAAATTTAGAATAAAAACGAAAGCTTATGTTTTTTTAAAAACAAGGAAATTTTAGAGAAAAAACGAACTGCTTTTTTTTTATTTACAGCACTACCCACACCGTAACATAATAAAACTTGCTACTGTGACACAGGTTTTTCTTAAATTGTGAGAATACATAGTCACGTAAAAAACACACAAAAAACATGAAAATTTCAGGGGAAAATATATATTGCGAAAACGTTAAATCAGAAAATTCCCAGGTTTTTTAAAATTAAAAAAATGTTAAGTGTTGGAATTACATGTCCCATACGTAACACTTAATCGCTACTAATTATAACACACACACAACCATGGATTATTATTTATTTATTTGTTTATTTATTTATATTTGCCAAAACTAACAGTATGACATTAACTTTTCAATCACCACAGTTCACACCCATACATTCCCGTATAATAGTGTACTACGAAGTTAGGATTTTTTTTTTTTAATCAGAGAATTGTAAGTAATATGTGTCGATGATATGTCCATAATAATAATAATTATTATTATTAGGTTAACTTTTCATGCAATCCTGCGTTGCTTCCGATTTGGGTGAGTAGCCAATTAAAATAAGCGTTTAACATGTAACACGAGTTTCTATTGGATACTGATAGAAATCGCACGCAACGCTCACGGCGAACGCCTGCAAAAAAGCTAGCTTTATTCATATAATATATCGCAAAGGACATTTATGGATTCATTGAACTCAAGAAAAGTGTTAAAATGACTACATTGGTACTTTTCATGACCACTAACAGTCACCAGTTTTCCAGCATCAGCCCTTTTTCAAAGTATGCTTTTCGAAGAACTTAAACAGAAAAAAATATATATATCAACATCTCCAGGTAAGTTTTTAATACGAAATATATGTAGTCTACACTAGGGCCAGTGACGTCGCGTATTCACGTTCACAGGAGCACGTGAACTGCCAACTATTTTAGAATTATTATTATTTTCGTTTCAGATTGTGTTTCTTATCGAAAGATTTAAAAACACACCACATTTTAAATTGTTACACTGAGGCTGTTAAACTGGTATACAGTTCGTTTATCAAGTTGTTGGTACTCTCCAATTTGTTTCCAGTTCACATTTCGTTTGTGAACGCGTTACCCCATATGCGCTTAACTGGCGTTAGGCCTAGCTTATAACATTGTGTATATGGGACCTCGGCGTGCACAATCCTAGAGTGAACGAAGATAGCAGAAGAACAGGGCTGAGCACTGTTGCTAACTCTCCTTGACTTTTCTACCCGTTCTCGTGTTTAAAATGTAATCAAATCTTCTGGCAGAAGCAACGATAAACGTTCATTACATACCAAAATTGCAATATACACAATAAATCGTTTATGGACGAATATATTAAACGCTTAAATAACACAATGTTGCATCTCTATTTACATAAAATTTTGAGTTCCAGTATCAGTAATAAACGAAGAGCTAATGAACAGTATCAAGCAGTTTGCAGCATTGCGTAAAAAATAAACAACCTTTTTTTTAGTGTGTCGTGCGAGAGATTGAAGGGACTTTCGGAACTGATTTGTTCGTTTCGTCATTAAAGATTTATTAAGAGAAAAGGAGGCATTTTATAAAACATGTCTTTTTCAACACATTCCATTGCATAATGAACTCTCAATCTTTTACGCTTAACTATCTTTAAGGAAGCAATTTACTGCAAAGAGGCTTACCTAAAGCGCCAAAATACGAGATCTGAAGAGTGATATTGTGAGTTTCTTTTATTTTGTGAGATATATCGTAATTTTGTGTGCTGCAAAAAGTAGATTAATATAATTTCTGTTCACCAATCACAGTCCTCAGATACCTTATAAGGAAGAGAGAAAACATTGCCTACTTTATTGAGGTATTTAGTAATATTGAACACCGATTTGAATGAGTGTTTTTTCCACGTTTGAATGAAGTGTGTTGTGAAGCTGTGTTGAAGTGAAGCAGTATTGTTTCAGTGTGTTTAGTGTACTGGTGCGTAGTGCGTTACTGCCATCAATATGAATTCGGTTCATAGATTGCAATCGGTGCCTTTTAATAAGTTGACAGACTCTGAAATACTCGAAATTAAAACTTTGGGTCCTCATCAGCCGAACCTAACTCTGAATCAGGAAGTGAAAGGTAAAGCTCATACATATCGTTACACTTTTAATAGTGATTGGTACAAAAAGCACAAGTGGCTTACAGTATGTGACGTAAAAATGGCATTGTTTTGTTTTCCCTGCCTGTTGTTTGAAGGGGATTCCCAGTGGACTCGAACAGGTTCTACGAAACTCCTCAAAATCATGGTAACAATTCCGATGTCCACTTCAGAAACAGAAATATGTTTTTCAACATTAAAGCGTATTAAGACTTTTCTAAGAAATACGATGACACAAGATCGTCTCAGCGCCCTGGCAATGCTATCCATTGAAAAGCAGTTGCTAAGGAAAATGCAGGACTTCAACCAAAGAGTTATAGATAAGTTTGCTGCCCAGAAAAACAGAAGAATGGACTTCATATACAAATAAAAGTAAGAAGAATATATTTAATTTCTTCTTATTATTATTATTATTTTGTGTATGTATTTACTGTGAAAGACAATTTTCAATTGTATACTTTCGTGGAAAGCTGCTCTGAGATACATTCGTCGCTGCACCGTCGAGCTTTCGAACCTGCATACCTCAAAAAGCGAGATAATTCCTTACCAGTCCAACTACTAATTTTTGTGTGGAGTTCCTTTTTTTTTCTTAACTCAGTATATACTGTAAATAAGTTATGGAGATCTATAGTTCTATTTTCTACTTAACACATTGAAAAATGGTTTCAGGCTATCGAACGATGTGTTTCTTGTTCTCGTACTATTTTCGTTGCTCTTTGGAGCAGAGATTCTGCCAGGACTTTCAGTTTTGGGGGTTTAAAACAAAAATTGGGAGGGTGTAACTGGAATTTTGCACGGTTTCTATTATTTTTTTATCGTAAAAATTCATATTTGGGATACGATCGATAATTTGGGGGTGACACCCCCGAAAAGGGGGTCTGGCGGAATCACTGGTTGTGAACTACCAACTTTCAAGCCCACGAGACGCCACTGACTAGGGCTGCTTTCCTTGGCAGCTTGCGTTGCTTGCGATTTGGGTGAATAGCCAATTAAAACACGTGTTTCACCATATAATAAAACCCGTGTTTCAATTGGCTACTCACCCAAATTGCAAGCAACGCAAGCTTTCATGAAAATCAGCCCTTAGGAATGGTCAGTAACAAACTACCATAAGATACTCGAAAAGGCAAATATCTTCCACAGAAAAGAAACTCAAATCTTGAAGAAGAATATCCATCCATTAATTCTTTCTATTGTGCCTTGGATACCAATATATATTAAAAACAAAGCAAAGAAAGAAAACTCACGTAACAAATTTCTTATGAAGTAGAACGAATTACGAAAGGAAAAAACAAAACAAAAAACACTTATATTACATATTGGGAAGATGATAGCAAGTTACTGCTAACCGATTATTACTGCAGATGCACACCAATTCCAGGTAATTTGCTCTCTTTAATCCATTGTTCTTGTGGTTCTATTACAGTCCATTTTTTTTTCTCGAAGCTCTCATGTCTGGAAACAAGCCCCAGACAAGATGTCCACAAACCCTTGCACTTAATCGAACGTTGAGCCCAAGATTCTAGGAAATTCTCGGCTGACAGCACAAGGCAGCAAAGCTTATATAATTTTATCCGTTGCCTCCAAGTGGTTTCTAGGGCTTCATCGCGGTGTGCTGTTCTGTGTGTGCAAACGAATGGTCTAACTGTCTTTTTTTTTTTCCAAAGAATTACTTCCTCCTAGACCCCCCGCTCCAATCCGATGCCCTCTGACAGTTTCTTAAGTGCAGACAGAGACAGCAAAAAACGGCTTTTCACTGAAAGGATTATTTAAAAAAAAAAAAATGATACAAAAATAATGACTTTGATTTGCTCAATTTTTTTTTAATTTAAAAATAATAAATCTACAAAATTATTGTAGAAAGTGAGAATTTTATACATAAAATAATAAAAATATATAAATTTCTTTCACAGAAGTTGAAATCAACGAACCGTTACTGCGATAGACGGAAAACAACCTAAAAAAAAACAAATGTTTTTTTTTTATTATTATTATTTCATTGCGTGTCGACAGTTTCCTGTGAGGAAGACACTAACAACTTTATGAAATGGCGACTCAAAAGGAAGCAATATATATATATACACAAAGATCATTTAAGGAATATTGTATTGAATCATCCAACCAATATTTATTTGTTTATCGCATTTTTTTTTTACGAAAATATTTTAAATCATTACTACAGGGTAACAAAGTCGACTTTAAGACACCACATTATCCCATATATCCAGTTTATAAAAATTCCAGTGAAAATTTGTTGTTATTGTTTAATATACATGTATGTGGAAAAATTAAGACAAGTATTTATTCTTCGCTGGAGCACACACAATCTTAATTGCGTTTTCAAAATAACTTTCTATACTATTATGGTTTACATTGACACTTCATAATTATCACGATGTTGTCTATATTTGAATATTTGTGCACGACAATATTTCGCCAATCAACTTATAGGCCTACCAAAGGTTTACTGAGAAAAAGACAATAAAAAAAAAGTAAAATAAACCTTCCTTTATTTATAAAATGTGATTTTGTATTTTCACAAAATATTTAATGAAACAAAGAAATAAAAAAAGAGAAAATTTCCATGTAGAGGAATTTTTTGTATTATCATAAAATCTATGCGAACGTCTGTGTGTTTGTTTTAATGCAATACAAGTCTACACGCGTGTATCGATTTAACGCAATTTTTGTATACGTGTTCATTGGGTTCAGAAGTAGAATATAAAAAATATTTTTAAGTAACCAGAAGTGGCCGTGTGGACATTTTTTTTTAAAGTTGTTCCATTGTTGAACAACAATGAAATAAATATTTTCATGTTAAATTTAAAACAACAATAAAATCCTTATTAATTGGGAAAATAACCAAATTTGAAACGTACGTTTCACGTCTTTCATCGATCTCTGCACACTCAGCATTTTATTTACTAAGATCTTTTACCATACCAAGGTTATTATATTTTCTGCGTTGTTCGCCTTCTTGGAGAGAAGAAGGAAGATCTACTCGAACGTTACGATAACACCATTAAATCTGGTTTAGAATCCATCCTAAATTGTTTCCTTCCTCACCACACATGGTTTCAGGCTTCTCTCCCTGTCAATTTTGGAGGATTAGGCATTCGTCGTGCCTTTGATTTGGCGATTTCCGCCTTCTTGGCGTCATTCTATGGTTCCCGATGCCTGATAGAATCACTTCTCCAAAATGATATCAGTTCTCATGGGGATTCTGAGATAAAGACTTGCTCTTCAACTTGGTCATTATTAGTTGGATCATTCTTACCCGAACTCGATACTAGATCAAAGCAATTTACATGGGATGAACCCATTATCAAATCACACCTCTCCTTTTTACTTCACACTGCAGAAAACTTAGAAGACAAAGTCAGAATAATTGCCGCGTCTTCCTTCGAAGCAGGTGCTTGGCTCAAAGCTCTACCTTCGCCCCCTCTCGGCCTTCACCTCAGTAATGAATGTTTCCGAATAGCAGTTGGAATTCGCCTGGGTGCAGATATTTGTGAAAGTCATAAATGTCAGGTGTGTAAAATTGAAGTAAATAAAAAAACGATTACATGGCCTTTCTTGTTTCAAAAGCGCAGGTAGACATCCTCGTCACTCGAATGTTAATGACATTATATTGAGAGCACTAATCTCAGCTGGCATTCCTGCAGTACGAGAACCTACTGGATGTAGCAGAACAGACGGTAAAAGACCAGATGGGATGAATCTGTTACCCTGGAAAAGAGGCAAACCGTTAATTTGGGACTTCACTTGCTCAGACACGTTCGCTCCTTCCAACCTCCCTTTTTCCTCAATCCAGGCGGGAAATATCGCCAGAAGAAAAGAAGCGGAAAAAAGAAGAAAATATAGTAATCTTGCACAGAAGTACCATTTCATACCCATTGTTATCGAATCCAGTGGTTCATGGGGAAAAGAAGGCCTCAACTTCATAAATGAAATAGGTAAGCGTATCACACAATCATCTGGTGATGATAGAGCAAGCACCTTTCTTATCCAAAGAATAAGCATGGCAATTCAAAGAGGTAATGTAGCTTCAATCCAGGGAGCCATACCAAAAGGCAAGGAATTAGAAGAGATATTCCTACTGTAATTTTGATTTATTTGACGGAACGTTTGTCACTTTCCATAATTATAAGTAGGTAACCGTTAACATGAAGCCTACCGTTGTAGCAGATTAAATGTTTTCTCACGGAGCCGGACCATACATGGAGATGGAAGAGGCAGGAGGTTCTGATGGCCTGTTAATGTGTTTGGCGGCAAATGATAAAGCAGTTCATACAGACTTTTTCAATGATTTCGAAGACATATTTTATGGTGACGATCCGCGCACCACTGGGAGGGCAATTTAGCTGGTATGTAATGAAACAAAGAAGTATATAAAAGTATAATACTTAATTTAGAGAAAATTTTAGTGTCAAAAATTTCTAATGAACAAATAAATATGAAAGGATAATCTTCCATTAGGAGAAAATTTTGTATTAGCATAATAAAACAAGTAAGATTAACACAAAAAAGTTTGATTTGCCACAGAAAGAATATGTAATAAAATAAAGAAGTCTAAAAATATAATTTGTCATTTAGACAAATATTTTGTACTGACAAATAATACGTAATAAAAAATATCCGATTATGTTCATATTTAGAGACAGTTTTGTATTACCAGAAAAAAATCTAATGACAAAAAGTGTGAATGGAAGTAATGTCTTTTATTTAGAGAAAGTTTATTTTGTCACTGATAGCAATATGTATGAAACAAAGACGTATATAAATGTTCAATATTGTAATTAGAGAAAATTTTTGCAGTGTTAAAAATATCTAATGAAACAAGTAGTATGAGGAAATACGTATTCAATTAAAAAAAAATAGCAATAGAATACGCGATGAAATAACATTAAAGGGTAATCTTACATTTAGAGAATATTTTGTACTGCCGCAGAAAAAATGATTAATTTTGATAATATTCGATTTATAGAAAAAAAAAATATTTTCACAAACAACCTTAGCAGATGAACATAAATTACGAGTGTTTGAAAATAAGGCTTAGAGAAAGATATACGGGCCGAAACGGAACGAGATGACTGGAAAATGGAGGAGACTGCATAGTGAAGAACTCCACGGACTGTACGATTCACCGGATGTTGTAAAAATAATGAAATCACGACGTCTAAGGTGGGCAGGCCATGTAGCTCGGATGAGGGGAGAAACGAAGATTATATTCTATCCTGGTTGGAAGGTCGGATGGAAGGAGGCCATTGGGAAGACCGAGACATCGTTGGGAGGACAGTATTAGAAGAGATCTTCGAGAAGTAGGTGTTCGTGATGAAAACTGGCTTGATATTGCCCAGGATAGAATCCAATGGCGAACGTTTGTTACTGCGGCGATGAACTTGCGAGTTCCATAAGCCATAGAGTTAGTTAGTTTTAATTTAATGAAACAAAAAGATATGAAAAGAAATACGCATTCCGTTTAGACAAATTTTATTTTGACTCAGAATATGTAATAATATAAAGATGAATATATTGCATTTAGAACAAAAAAATTTAGTATAAAAATGAGTACAAAAGACTAATATTTCATTTTTAAGTCACGGAAATTTTAGGTATTTTTAAGTCACCGGAAGTGACTGCGCCGTGATCTAATTAATAAAAAACAGTAATTTTGTTGTTTATAACAATGCAATAAACTACACTGTATCCATTTTTAAGTCAGAAATAAATAAATAAATCGTTTAGTTACTTACTTACTTACTCTATGGCTTACGGAGCTCGCAAGTTCATCGGCGCAGTAACAAATGTTCTCCACAGTTTAGACTTTAAAATTCAAAATTTCAATTATTATAAACCAGCAATATTTAATGTTGTAAAAGTAGTTATATCAGGACTTGCAGAAGTATTAGTAGTAATTATTGTTGTTGTTGTAGTAGTAGTAGTACGACTACTGGTGTCGCCATCGTATTTTTCTCACCCCGCACCAACGGACGAGTACTTTGACTAGGTAGGTAGGTATAAAGGATAATCTTCCATTAAAAGAATATTTTAAAAATACCTCTCTTGAAACAGTACGTAATGAAACAAAGAAATATCAAAGGATAATCCTCCATTCAAAGAAAAATGTTGTTCCGCAACAATCTAATGGAAGAGAAGCTATAAATGAATAATTTTTCTTTGTAACTTAGTATCGCCCCAAAATATCTAATTCAAGACAACTGTATTAACGCAAACCTGTTTTAAAGAGTTTTGTTATTTGTACAAAAAATTCTTATCAAGGGTATACTGTATTTTAAAAGAAGGAATTATCTCCCCCTTTTTTTTACAGACTTTTCTTTAGTTCACAATGGTTCGTGGTGTCCTCAAATGTTGCAACGTTAATTAACTCACTTGCCGACGTCATATAATGATGAAATTTTTACACAGCGACGCAAGTCGTGTGACAATACAATAATATTCCATTGTTACTTTCATATATTTCTACATATTTATATATTTAAAAAGCACATTTTAATATTCTTTTAATATGGACTTCTTTATCCTAAAATAAATACTAGTCTGCAACGATATTGTGTCAGACTGGTTGGAAAACACTTTAGGATTTGGGTCACAAAACATTAGCTTGAGAAAAAATATTCAAACACTGAAAAAATATTTCTAAACATATTTTTCTTAAATAATTCATACTAAAAAAAAACAGAAAATAATTTTGATTATATATGACCGAAAAGAACATCATGGGGCGCGCCAATTGAAGAATTTATAAGTAACTGTATATGAGAGCGCGCCCCATTCTTTTCCTTTTAGTCGTGCATATTTTTTTATTTTTTTTTTACTTTTTAGTACGAATTGTTTAAGAAAAGTATGTTTGTTTTTAAATATTATTTTTTACAAGAAAATTTAACGTTAAACAAAATTTCCAGTCAAAGTATGACGTATTAAGGAAGTCTTCCTTTCTACAGATGGTCATAAATTGAATGCCATTTAAGAGAGGCTGTGAACTCATCGTTTAGTGGGAAAATTTATCCCAAAATATTTTGTGTCTTCCAGTTCGCTTACATGCTGGGCTCCCATCATTATCAGAGTTGCTACGTTATCAAAAGTGTAGCAGAAAGAAACAGGAATTTCTGTTTCGCCTACTGTCAATACGAAGGGAAATTCTTGAGCTGTGGGATTTTTCTTGTGAATTTCCAAATTGCATGCTTAGAACCTAAACTCGTTTAACGAGACGTTTTGAAATCACCACATCCTGCATTAGACCCTATTCACTATTAATTCGGTGCCTATGAACTTGTATTTTTAATATCAATCGAGAATCATGGTTGTTGACACGTTAAAACGATAACAAGAGTAGAGAAGAAACACATCCTTAATTTTAGTTTGTGGATATCAGTGAATAAGTCAGATATAAGGCTATCCTTTTCGTGCCTTTGAATACTGTAGGCATACAAATACAAACTGAATAAAAGAGTTTCATAAAAAGTGTGTCACCGGCATGGCAAACTTCATTGACACCGAAAAGATTATTTATAGTATATAGAATTCACAGACGTGATGCTGAGAAGTCTGATTGGAAATGTACACTTGGATGCAAAGACATGGTTGTTAGAGATAAGCATATAATATTATCATGTATAAAAGAGGCGTTAATTTAAGCCAAACATTTAGTGGAAAACCATAGTGAGCATACGAGGATTCGATGCAACCAATTTAAAGGTATGTTTACTGTCCTTTTTTTGGCTTAAGTTTCCATCATAGTATCCTTAATTCACAATGTTACAAGCTCGACATTCATTGTTTTTACATGAGCGGTTAGTAGTTAGGTCTGTGTTCAGCATAGAAAAGAATCCTTCTTCCTGGCCAGTTCACTTGTTGATATGTCTGTAGGCCGCTGCAACTATCATATACACTGAAATCTTTATAAAATTATCTAAGCATTTAAAATGATATAGCAAATGTTTAGGTGTTCCTTAATTTTACTTTTGAATGTAGATATTCCAAATATTTCATTGCACTGTTGTAATTGTTTGGTTATTTTATCCCAACATATTTTCGCTGTTGGTGCTATTTAACAAGAATGAACATCTAAGATTAGTAAGTGCAGAGGTTGAAGCACAAGCGATCAGACCAGAGAATTGATACTTTTTAAGGAATAGGTTTAATTCTAGAGTTACAAACTTAGTAAATTGCGCTGATCTTACTGCTTATACTTGAAAAAGTTAAGCATGGTTGTAACAATACCCAATGGTGTGCACTGCGTACAAATGTAGGAATATATAAGCATACAGAATATCACAACGGACATATGTTGGGATGCTCCTGAGGTAATCTGTTAAATCTAGGATGTCTCGAAATAATTTGTTGTGCCTGCTGTATCGCTGTCTGATTATTCCAAAATAATAAGAAACAAACAATTACAGCAATACAATGAAACATTTGAAATATCTACATTCAAAAGTAAAACTGAATAATTAAATAAGGTGTAACGCTAATATTAAGTAATATCTAAACACTTGCTGTTAATTTAAGTGTTTATATAATTTTATAATGATTCAGTGTATATATCGTAATGACCAGCGTGTATTACGAACACGTGGACATTGTATAAACAATAACATACATGTTTATAAAACAAACATGTGATTATGTAAGTAAACAAGTCATACACATATTGGAGCAGACAACGATCAACTCCGCAAAATAACACCAGATGGAGCAAATAACCGAAAATAGAGGGAGCTGGAGTCAAGTAGGAAAAACAAGAGGAACCATCCCTACAATCACCTTTAAAAAGGACCTGAACAAAGCAAGAGCCACCGCTCATTTTTCCGGGTGGTCAGCTCCTCTCCTTGAACCGTTTGCAGTTTGCTAAGAAACTGGAACATCCCTGGTATGCAGTTCGCTAAGGAACTGGTACTATCCTGCACAGGTAGTTCGCTAAGGAACTAGTGTGCAGTCTCACATATAAACCCTAACTTAACCTGTACGCAGTTCGCCAAGGAACTGGTACAACCACCTGACACGTAATTCGCTAAGGAATTGGTGTCATCCGCACACGTAGTTCGCCAAGGAACTGGTGTGTACTCTTACCTTAATATTTTTTTCTGTACGGAGTTCGCCAAGGAACTGGTACAACTTCCCGACACGCAGCTTGCTAAGGAACTGGTATCTTCCTATTTACCACAGTCTCTTTCTGATCACTCTATAGAATAAAATGTATCTTTGTAATCGTCCATACTCAAATACCTGTAAACTATATTCTTCGGGACGGTAATTTTATTAACTTTGTTCTTATATATAAAAATAAAGGGTTGAAGGCTGAAACCACACCCGTGTATCTTTGACTCTACTAATTCAAAACTAAAAGGAACATTACATGGTGGAGGCTCCGGGTAATGTTTGTAATGTATCGTGGAACATTACGATATGATAGTTGCAGCGGCGTACAGATATAATATCAACAAGTGAACTGGCCAGGAAGAAGACATCTCCTTTTCTATGCTAAAACAGACCTAATTACTAACTGCTCATGTAAAATAAATGAAAGCCGAGCTTGTAACATTGTTAATTAAGGATACTATGATGGAAACTTAAGCCAAAAAGAAAAGTAAACATATCTTTAAACCTTTAAATTGGTTGCATGGAATCCTCGTATACATACACATATGATTTCGCTACTAAACGTTTGGATTAAATCAACGCCTTTGTGGCTAGTGCAAATGTATACATGATGATTTGATATGCTCAACAACTGTGGCTTTGCATCCGAGTGTATATTTCCACTAAGACTTCTCAGCATCACGTCTGTGAATTGTAGATAGATAATCTTTTCTGTGTCAGCCAAGTTTGCCGTGTCTGTGACACCATTTTTTCATAAAACTCTTTATTCAATTGTATTTGTATGCCTAAAGTATTCAAAGGCACGAAAAGGATAGCCTTATATCTGACTTATTCACTGATATCCACCAACTAAAATTAAGGGTGTGTTTCTTCTCTACCCTTATTATCGTTTCAACGTGTCAACAATGATTATCGATTAATATTAAAAATACAAGTTCATAGGCACCGAATGGTGTTTCTTGTGGAATGTGGTGATTTCAAAATGTCTTCTTGAAATAAATGTGCAGAATGTGCGGTTCTAAGGATGCAATTTGGAAATTCACAAGAAAAATCTCACAGCTCAAGAATTTCCCTTCGTCTTGACAGCTGAGGAAACGGGAAGGAATCAAATATTTAATCAAATGCAGAACGTGACTCATTCCTTGTAACGGAATTAGATGTCTAGGAATCTATTTTCATAGATAAACAGGACAAAATAAGTATCCTGAATTGTCCTCCATAAAAAGAACATTTCTCGCACTGTTGCTTGAACATTTTTTTTTGTTCGGGTAAAAAAAAAAATCTGGGTTTCACTTGCTGGACACCGGATGAAGCTGTAAAAATGTAAAGAATCCGGAAAACGTTGTCGTCCTTGATCAGGTGACCAGAAAAATGTGGGAGTGTCCGAATCCTGCATGACGGACACATGGATGAATCTCTCAAAAAGTGTTTCAGAAAGAATCTTCTCAGTCTAACGTATAACATTGGATTTCTTGTGTTTCTTCCGCTTTAAAATATAGTCTATCATTTGGAAGTATGGTAGAGACAGAGGTCCAAACACTTCATGAAATCCATCCTTAACAATCAAATCGTCACGTAACACAAGTTTTTTTTTTATAAGGAAAAGTTTCCGGTTCTTGTACTTGGAACTTGTTTTCATTATTTTCTTTTTCAGGTGAACTGAGCGTAGAACTTAAATGATTGTTCCCAAAACTGAACATTTCCTGTATTACTTATCCATTGTTGGATACACACTACACTCAATAATGAACTTAAAACGGATAGCCATTTTTACTTCTTTTTAGTTGTCGATGCGTGCCTAACAGTGTACGATGAAAATGCACTTTATAATAATAATAATCAGGGCACACCCAGTTAAATCACGACCTTGAAATAATAAATAAATAAATAAAAAACAAGCACGAAAAATTAAACGCTTATTTTATGCAACAAAGCCAACAAGTATGTGTAATTGTAGTACATGAATTGTGTTCCCTCTTTAATTCGTCTATTTTCATCGTTTTATTCACTCATCCTGATTCAAAGAATGTCGCTGTCTACATGATCAACTGACTGTGTGAGTTCATAATTTTCTACCAAACAAATTACATAGGAAATGTAATTTAATATTGAATCATATGATTTTGTTACGAAGGTATCCCTCTTCCGCTACACTGCACTGTGAACAATTTTCTGAACCATTCCTGAAGACAGTCAGACAATCTAGTGGCTACTTGGAAATTTACAGAAACTTGACTAGTAAAAGATGTTCAGTTGTCAGTGGCACTGGGAATAAAAGAAGAAGCCTTACGTGGGATTCGAACACAGAAGTCTAGCGGTTTACAGACTTGACCAAACTGCCAGCCATAAGAAAATGTCGGAACAAAACAGTATAGAGGGCAGACATGCATTGTCCAAATTATGAACATATAAACTAAGTCCAACGAATGACACACTACTACGACTTACTACGAATTACACACGTTTTAATCAATTTGCGGTCCATCAATTAGGCATCGGAATCTCAATTGATTGAGAATATTTCACATTTCTGAGAAAATGAGCGATCAAATTGGCGATAGCAAACAATTGACCAGCATTGGATCTATGGTTGCGATAAGAAACTATTTTCTCTTTCTGTGCATGTGCGCAAATCACATTGGAACTGATAACTGAGAACTTTAAAAGAAATTTTCTCGGTGCTTTAATAAGCTGACGATAGCTGCAAATACTGTCATTTCTCTGAAATATTATGGAATATATGAAAGAACTTACCCAAAACTTTTCGCAGTGTACGAATTGAAAGTCTTGCTGTAGATTTTATCACGAAATAAACTAGCTAAACATTAATAATATAAATCTATGTTAAAATTTCGAGCCAGGCTCCGTCCACTGCACAAAGCTAACGTGAGACGACCATCCAATTTTTCTTAACCGGAAGCATAGCTAAACGATATTATATCCTAATCAAATTTGACGTTAAATATAAGAGCCGATTTTCATGAAAGCTTGCGTTGCTTGCGATTTGGATGAATAGCCAATTCAAATACGTGTTACACGAAGAACACATAATAGGGGGCTTAAAACACGTGTTTCTCGCAACCGTTCATGAAAATCAGCCCTAAAAGGACAATGTCACCTGAAGCTCTCGTAACACTATGTGAGTGCTAACAGCGTTATGCTTGCGATTTCTATAAGTAGACAATAGAAACACGCATTTTATTAGCTACTCAGCCAAATCGCAACCGAAACATGTGGCTAACGTTCTCCTGAAACGCCGGTCTTATAATACAGACCAATAAAATGAGCTTACGTGCATTCACTTACCTCTGTGTAGGGCAATGAACAATTGGGCAATGAACTTTGCTTGCGAGTTAGCTGAGTAGCCAATTGAAACACATGTGTCAGTATTTCTATTGGCTATTCATAGAAATCGCAATCGTAGGACGCGGCAAGCGCGTACATGATAAGCTGGTCTAATACCAGATGTCCTGGAACTTTATTATCAGACAGCGTATAACACGAAAACTGAAGTTTAAAAATATTAAAACTTTTCTGTTCAAGACTTATAGAGTTGAGTTCATTTTGGGGCATTAGAGCTTGCTTGGGTTATTTTCTGAGAGCTATCTATCCGTAAGTTATCGTAAAGCAAAGCACTGATTTTGTTTTAAAAGAAAGAAGCAAATAATAGTTCAACGAAGAAGATATGTTCCAAGAAATTTAACAGAAGGCAAAAAGTAAAATAACAATAATAAAAACTTTGCCACTCCCAGTAACTCATCAAAGTAAATAGAATGTTATTAATGGTTTCTTTTTTATTCTAGGAAGACTTTGTTCCGGATATAGCATCCGCCAAGCTTCTGGCTAAGGCTAACATTAATGCTATCAGTCCGAACTTTGGTCAATCTGCGTGATAATAAATAACTGATTAGTAAGTACACAATGACATTTCCACTGATTGGTCTTGCCTGGAACGCGTTAATATAATTTTGTCGAAAATCCTTTCGTTAAATTTACATAATACGCAATAATTTAGTATCATTGTAAGAAACCTTAGCCTCGGACGTTTCCTTTCTTCTACAATGTAATACAATTTCAACAAATTGCTAGGCAGCACTGAGGGTTAAAAGTGTTTTGTCTACATATAATAGACATTCATCCGAGAGACAAGAAGATTAAACTATTTATTGATGTACTTGTGTCTTTTGGAAATCAATGTTTATTTATTTATTGGCATAATTGATTCTCTGAAAAAGAGGTTGGCAAGATGGCGGCTTACTAGAAGAAAGCTGCTAAAATCTCTTGTGTATTTTTTTACAACATTCTATAGTTTTTTTCGGCCTCTCCTTCAAGAAAATTTACTCAGTAGTGTTATTAAGTGTTACAGTGATTTATATAATAGTTTTACATCATGAAAATTCAAAATTAACTGTGATAACAACATCAAATGCGACAGTGACAAGAGAGTTAAGAGTGACTGACAGGTATGGCGGACAGAAACCATAGCAATCAATAAAAAACTGACCTTAAAACATCAATTATTAAGACTGTTAGACTGTAAAACTATATTATATTATAAATATTAAAATAAAACATCAATTATTAAAACGAACGCGCAATGGATGGGCATAATTAGCCATTTCCGCGACAGACTACAAAATACTGAAAAAATGTGTACATTGTTATTACTATTTGAGTTAGATGCATGTAGAATTTCGAAACATGGCGGCTTAAGAGATGAGAGCTGCAGAAATTATTAGTGTTTAATTTGCATAATTTCAAAGTGTTTTGGGCTTCACTTCTAGAAAATTTATTCAGATATATTACATAGTGCTTCAGTTTATCATACAATAGTTCTTCAATATGAAATTCAAAATTGGTAGTGAGAAATACATCTAAAAGTGACTGTGACTAGAGTTTTAAGAGTGAACTGACGAGTATGGCGGACTGTAACCATAGCAACTTATAAATAACTGACCTTAAAACATCAATTATTAAGACTGATAGACTGTAAAACTGTATTATATTATAAATATTATTATAGAACAGCAATATTATTAAAATGAACGCGCAATGGATGGGCATAATTAGCCATTTCCGCGCTAGATTACAAAATACGAATAGATGCATGTATATGAAAGAGCAGGCAATAAGGAATTTATGTATTGAATGGTTCAGAATATGAGATGCGACATAGCAACTAAGAAACAGAGTTGTCAAATGTAGGCATATTCGCTATATTCGTCATAACATATGTGTTAAATCCGACAGATTGCGATATTTGTGTGTGTAGAACAGTGTTTTTTAACCTTTTCATGCATACGGCTCGGCAAACTATAGGAAAAATCTTTCACAGACCGGGAAGGTGCCACGAAGTTAGAGGTAGGTTTATTTGACGTTCAAATGATGTCAGCGCATTTTCAGATCCTAGTTGTTTTGGAAAGGATTCGTAAACTTTAATCGCAATTTTAGACTGTCGAAATCTACAAATAAGTGTTAAATAATTGAATAATATTAATTGGCCGAGGATCGGTACAACAGTTTCGCGGACCGTAACGGGTCCGGACCGGCGATTGAAAACCACTGGCGTAGAAGATGTATAAAGAGTATTCTAAACAAAAGTCAGTACATAGAGACGGCAGTGCTTTGGACAGCTTTGAGTAGAGTGGAACGTAAGTTGTTCGTCTTGGGCTGTTATAAAATTTGTCACGTAAGTGTTATGACGCAATAATTTGTATGAATCAAGTACTGTAGCATGTAATTATTGTTACTAACAGCTAGTGGATTTCTTCTGACTTCGTTAGTTAATTAAATGTTTCATGTAGTTTAACTTTTAATGTTGATTTCGTAATATATATTTCTTGTGTCAAGGGAAATCAATATGGCCTATGGGTTTGGCCAAACAAGATGTCGGGCCTTTTATGCCAGAAATGTGAACTTTATTTTTTCTTTGTAATTTCTTATTCAGAGACATTTTTGCCGGCCGGGTGGCCATGCGGTCTGCGGCGGTAGGACAACGGCTCGAAGGTCCCTGGTTCGAGTCTCGGCAGGGACATGGGTGTGGATTTTAATAGCTAAGGGGCGAATCGTAACAGGTCGAATTCCAAAGTTGTTTTAGTGCTGTTATCGCCCATACAATTAATTTTATCTTATCTTATCCAAAGTTACTAGACTGGCCCATATAAAGATAATTTTTTTTTCAAAGACACTTTAATTCTTGCATATGATTCCTTTTTCTTTCAAATCAACATTAACATAAAGCTTATCATCAAACTTAACATTAATTTTAAGGGCTAGTTCACAAAAAATTAACGCAACGAACTTAACTTAATAACAGAAACAATGTATTAAAACCTGTTTAAACGTGTACTTTAGTTAAGTTACGTTATGTATGTATATGTTGCATTAATTTTTATTCACTAGCCCTATGTCTATTAAATGTATTATTGTATGTTTTTATTTCTCATTCAAATTAACGGTTTGTAGAATTTCCTATCACGTGTATTTTCTTCATATGTTATACTGCAAAATACACACATAAATAAATCAGCCATATTGGGTACTCCGTCACCTGATATGGCTTAAACGTACAGACTGTTTAAAATTTTTCCATTATTATCTCATATAACCTACTTAGGTTAGTTTGAAACGTTAACTTAAAACAGATTCAGTTCCATTTGATTATGACAAGGGGGGGATTATGACATGTTACTTACCCAATTTCCAGAAGCATCAAGTCTACACTTTCCGCCTATCACCAATCTATTCAATGTCCATTTTATTCTGAGCGGATTGATATCTAGAAGAATCTCCATAGTGCTAATAAAATAATTAATTATTTCATGTTGTAATCCCTTGGAAGATATTTGTTCACCTAGTTTATTTTACACAAACTATATCAGCTTCAGCTAATAGCAACAAGGTTCCTTTCCAAAAATGTGTAAGATCCTTACATTCTTAATTACTTGATCTTAAATAGTGTCAAAGAACTATTTATAAGTAGTTCACTATTCATTTTATCTAATATTTACCTCGAATTCATCTTTTTTTCCTGCCAATGTTTTAAAGATAAATTACATTGTCGGCTATATGAGTGATCATGTTTTTCTTTGCAGTCTACTAATTTCTTAAAAAATATCTTTCAAGATATTTCTATGGGTTATCAGTTTGCTATTTCTCGTATTATAGTGCAATGGTTGCTTAGTAATATTCCATAGCCTCAGGGGTTCCCATCACCGCGATGACTATGAAGCAGTACCCCATAATTTCATAGGCTCATCTTCCTTCAAATAAACACCCTGTCATAAATTTTACCAGTTATTTCCATCTCATTTTTCGTAAGAAATAAAATGACCAAGCCTAGTTTTACAATTGTAACTATATTTCGAAAGGAATTATAATAAATCTAACTCGTTTGTTCACACAGATAATATCGATAAATATTTTTATATATAGGCCTAGGACTACACACACACATTACAATAGAGGTGGAAGTTACTCAGATATTGATCATTACACACAAGTAATGGCATGTATTGTGATAGTTTTTGTTGTTGTTGGAACATTGCTCTGAAACGCACTGTTTAGTAAGTCCTTTATTGAGTACTTGTCGAATTCACATGAAGAAATTATAGTGGACAATTGTCAATTGTCTGTCATGAAAAAAAAAATTAACCTATATTTTATTTTTCTTAAAGAACTCATGGTACGTTCTCTTAACAGTCTCCGAAAAAGATCTGTTATTAGATTGGCGATTCCCATTTCATCGAAACATCTTTTACGATGTTCCGTATTTATCTTTACACGGTATCAAAACGTTTAATGGACGCAATCAACGAATTCGAAAAATTGTCTGTTCCTTAATTCTGTCGCAGAGTTTTGAGTGCAGAAATTACTGTTTCTACAACACTAAGTAGTCCTAGTCACAAATGATTCCTTGTAAGTATGTATAAAAAGAAAACATGCTAATGAAAACAAGATATGAACTGTGAATAAATCTTTTCCTCAGCCCTACTTCCACAAGTGATCTCATCTTTTTCTATCCAGCACTGATGTCTAAATTTTCCAAAATGTTCAAATTAAAAGCATTCACAGTGATATGGCAACTCCCAACAACGCCTACTATTATATTTAGTCGTTGATGAGTTTGCTAGTGTGTTTCTAAATCTGGCACTTCCGCCTTCCTGCTCGCTGTCACTATTATTCTCTCCACTGGAAGCCCTATCGCTTGTAGGCGCCATATTTTGCAACGGGTTGTAGTTGTCTTAGGATGAGATATATATTTTATTACAGTATTAATTCACCGTAATAGTAGATTCCTATTATATTTACTAATTCCTCTGAAATCGACTAGCTTGTATTCCTCGTAGAACATGAGTTTTACTGGCACGATCAAGGTGTGCGGTTCTTTCAGTTGACGTCAGCAGCGTGGAAGTGCCTTCTTTGATGGAACCTGGGCTTACGCACATCAGGTGAGGCGACACTCAACTTTATAAACCCGGCCCAGGGTAGCAGAAACTACTCTAACAGATTCTTTTCGAGAGTCGAAATAAAACTTGGTAATATACGCGCAGCTACTTTTATTAACAAGCCGGTCGTTTGTAAACCACTTAATTAATTCTACTTAAGGTAACATGAAACGACATTTTACATTACTTTATACATTCTGTAGCTTGGTGGAATAACTTTCAAATTACAAACTTTGAATTAACATTATTCAGTTCTATAACGATAAATCGAAAAGATTACATATTCCAGGTTTTGCTCTAGTTTCCATTCATCAAGATATTTCAATTCTTTAATTACCTAGTACAATGTGAATAGCATTTTACACTGTCCTCTAGCGAGCACCTATAACATAGATTTGGAGGTGATAAAAAACAGAAGACTGCAGCCAAGAGAGGAAAAGTTGCTCCTGCATATGGATGTTGTATTTCCAGGTTGGTTACATATCATAACTCAGTTATTCGTTAACTTCATATATCGATTCGATATCCAACCATAGCGCCTTGTTTAGATTACTAACATTTTACGATGATAAAACTTATGGGTAAAACTAACTTGCGTTCAGAATACCGAACTTAACTTGGTTATCATGCTTGTACTACCATTGTCTGTAAAGAAACAGGTAGAGGTTTCCGTAGAGTAAAGAATCTTGTTACACGGGAGAGGATTAAATTATAAAAAATGAACGCAAATTGATTGATTGTAGCGTCACATTTTGTAGATTAGTTCTGCCATCATTCTTTTATATTTTAAAAGTGATACTCATCACTGTTATACTATATATTTCAATAAAGAAATATATAAACTCACGAAGTGATTCGTGCCTAATAACTAACGTTTAGGCAGCCGTTTCTTACGTTACAAGATAACGTGGTAAGTTGACGCTGGTTAAATGTGAAACCGTTAACGGTAACTACCGTTTACATTACTAAAATGAACTCGGGTTAACGTTAACCATGGTAAGATGTAAGTAATGTAAACAAGGCATAAGCAGTCGTTTAGTTACATATCAAATATCTTTTATCTATCACATTATATAAATTGTATATCATGCTGATCGGTAACTTTCGTAATACTCTCAGTTACGTTTCACAGCATTACAACATCAAAATGCAGATACATAACAAATTAATAATACTTAATAATTCTTACTTTGTTGTTACTCCGGAAGTTGTCTTAATATCATATAAAAACATTAAGTTCATAAACGGTCAAAGATCTCTTCGATACATTACGAAACACCGAAGTTTTGTTCGGTTTCCGGGTGCACTTTAGATACTCCCCCGGATTCATCTTAATAACTTCATGCATCCTAACTTCCTACAGCCTAACCGCTCCATTTAGTTTATTTAGAATTAATTCATAGGTCGGCTACACTTTAGAAACACTCTAACAAACTCATCAACGACTAAATATAATAGTAGGCGTCGTTGGGAGTTGCCATATCAACAGACTGTCGCCGTAACAACTTCCTTTTTGACCATATTGTTATAAATGAACATGGCAGACCTTCTTCGGGATTTTTTTTTTTAATAAGATTTTCAATGAACCCTTTTAAAACATTCTATCAATCAAATAAACAGTCCACAACAGCTGGGTCGCGTTCTTCATTAATCTCAATATATTGTAAAATTATTGCACTTACCCCTTTTCTGCTAACATCCCGTGTAGAATCTAAAAGAGAAAATTTACCCGCTTGCTTAAACCGAGCATAAATTCTGTACAAACTTGTCTGAAATACTACGATAGCTTACAAAGTGTAATTCCAATTTCATGTCTGTTTCCTGTGCTTTGTCTAATTTATCTATTATGACCTTGTATCCCAATTATGTTTTGAGAGCAGAAAGAAATGTTTTGCAAGTTTACCGAAGCTGAATATCTCAAACGCAGTGTCTATATTTTTCCATCTATTGAAAACACTTGTCAGGATTTTCAGTTTGGGGGGGGGGGGGGG
>JAGDQP010002883.1:0-30956 GCA_022664845.1 Lepisma saccharinum
TTGTCATATTGCACGAAGTGTATTAGAACTTTTAATTGGAGTTTTAATTTCTCAATTTGCTAACTACAATTTGCTTCTTTTGGTGATGTTAGATTCATTCAGGCTAATTCACGTTAAAATAAACGACAATAAGTGATCGTATTTTAATGTGGAAATTCTTACCCTAAACTGGATTTGTTCCTAAAACTGCAATAATATATTCATTTCATAATTCGAAATGACAAAAAGGACACGCATACAAATGTGTTTACTTAGCACACAATACATACAGACAAAATGTAACACATAGACTCAGTGTTAAAGTTTCCTTGCATTTGAACTTGGTTATTCATAGCTATTAAGATCGTTGATAAAATGGCGTAGGGGAAACGCGCTGGGCATTTCAGTACGAAAACAAACTAACATCGGTTCGAATCCTATTAACGATAAAGATTTTTTTACAAAGCAATCGTGAATAATCTAACCATTACTTTACTTCTCAGACAAAACGGAGAATATTTCCGACTGTGGGAAGAAGCACCTGAGTCACTAAAGAGAGAAAGACGATTTACGAATGTTGGTTGGGAAAGTCAAATCAAGTCCCAGGGGGTTAAGAACACGTCATTGATCAGAAATATGCACTTTTCCTGTTATTATCCTTAGAAAGGAACACTATAACATATGTTAGGCACATTGTGACTAGAGATTCACCCGTGGAGTATCACTAGCGTGCTGGACTTCTAATTTGAAAACCTGGGTTCGATTCCCCACCAGTCAGTTACTTTTTCGCATACACTGAAGTATTCAAACAGAGATTTATCTTCGGGTTGTGGAAAAGAAAGCATCACTGGTCATAATCCGAGCAAACACTGTGTGTGCTATTTGGCATAATGATAATCGCGTCTTTCTATTCTTCTTCTCTCTATCTTTATTTTTCTCTTACTTTACACAAACTCTCTCTTTTTTTGCGTGTTCCAGAGCCAATTCCAGGCCACTTTTGATGACCCGGTGATAGGGCCGGACCCAAACATAAGTGACCCCGTAAACCGATTGACCCGGTCTGGAAAATCTATGAACTGGGAAGTTCGGAGATTACAAAGTATTCCGAACCAGTATGGTTAATAAGCCTCACCGAATTTGCAAACTAGCCTCGCGCAAACAAAGAATGTGTGTTACACTTTTGACATTATCCTAGATGTGTCTCAAAACTCTGGAGTTTCACTAGGATCATGAGTATTTAATCTGACCACCAAGTTTGGTCTCCATTGTGAAAGTGACTTAATGAATGTTTGAAGCACCCTTTATATATTGGAATAACCCTGAAAAAATATAAAATCCAAAAGTTACTTCTCTCTTGCTGTTAGATTTGATTTGTGGGAACTGAACTTTTTACTGTGGGAACTGAACTTAATATTTTAACTACGTTTAAATTCCAAATTTTTATCTGTACTTCTTCTTCTTCTTCTATCTCCCCTTCTCTCTCTCTCTCTCTCTCTCTCATTTCTCTGCCTCTGTCTAACAGATATACGATCGGTTTCAATGTTTCATTGTATGTGTTAAAATTTCTCCCTCCATCAACTTATATATATTGATTCGTCTCGCCTCTATTCTTTCATTTTATCGATACCAATACATGTCTATTTTGAAAAACAAAACGTGCTCATGATGTCTGCTGATTTCAGTATGGGCGAGACGAAGGAAGGAGAAAGAGGGGGTCTGTTTACCAGACACCATTATGGGATAAGAAGGTGCCACTTGGCCGGCATTCGTTGTCGCAATCTTTTTTATGCGCAGTGGGAAAACACTGGGAAAACCTAAGTCAGGACAGTCAGCCGCTGGTTCCGAACCGAGGACCTCCGGAGAACGAAACGAACGTTTTACCAAGTATGGTACGGCGCTCGGAAGAAAGCATACTCGTTTCGATGTTTATCACATGCACGCACACACAATATCGTACGCACGCACACACAAAATAACGTAAATAACAACATAATATCAGAAATTATAAAGGATAAATATCGTGCCCTATTTTTCAGAACTGATAGAAACAGACATTTTCTCTTGTCTTTCATGCATAACGTTAGTGTTCTATGGAATTCATTAAGAAAGAAATAAGAAAGAAACCATAGGTTTTAAGTTCATTTTTTATTCTTCATGTTCGGTAAGGATCTTTTCTATTGGACAATTTGAATTAAACTTTTCAATACACTTCAACTAGTGGCCCACCTAAAATAAAAATGGTGTTAGGTTTCCTGTTTTGGTGTTTGAAATACGGCTTGCTTACGTTTTTTTTATTATTTGCTACACACTACAAGAAATCATGAACATCTTTCCAGAACCCAGGACATGTTATAATATTTCCTCTTAAAGAAACGAAAATTCCAACCCTTGCTCGTTCACGCACACACCCTCAGAATCACACACCGCCCACTCTACGTTAGTTGGGTGGCCTATCTTGTAGGCTTAGAGAAAAATCGTGTATAACAAAGTCATGTGAACATAATTTTGGCCATGATAGTACAGTAACGTTGTCTAAAGCTAGATGTCAGCACTACATCCATATGTTTCTAATGAATTTATTGTTACACGAAATTGCAATACTGCTCCTACAAATTCAAGCCGAGAGATTTCAAACTTTCGTAGAAGAAAGTTCGCAACAGTTTCAGGAGTTCTATCCGTGCCAATCTTTTATTTTCGTTTTGGTTCATCGTTGAAATGGTTTGATTGTTGAAGTGAACATCCAAATCTGTAACAATGGAGCTCGCTCAACAATGAACAAAAAAGAAAAGAAAACATCGGCACGGATAGAACTGTTGAAATGAATGGCTCCTTTTTTCTCTGAACGTTTGAACTCTCTTGCCTTGAATTTGTATAGGAGCAGCTTTATGCAACAAAAAACATTCAGGACCTGGAACCATTTGAATCGGTTAACAAACAATCTATCGCAGGAGATCAAAATATACACCTTAAAAGGCCATTAAAAATCGGATATAATTTTTCCTGAGACCGACGTAAATCAGATGTTGTAAATCAGATACACAAGCTATGTTGAAGTATCTCCCTCTCGGTCAGATTTCGTCATCACATTTTTAACTTCGGGCAAGAGACACTCTACATTCCTGCTAAATTCAACCCTAAGTTTCTGATAACGAAAAGTGAAGCAAATCTTTAAAATGTACCTTCGTGGTCTAACCGGTAATATTGCCAAATTCTGATCGGTCCGCAGGTTCGATCACCGCTGCTGACTGTCCTAAGCAAGGTTTTCTTTGATTTTTCTTTGTTTCAGTAGGCAATTGTCAAGATGATACCTCAACACAGAGATCTGCCCCATCGAAAAGTGATTACCCAGGGACGTCATCTTTCATACATGGCGAGACTTAGGCCAAAGTTTTCTATTCAGGCCATAGAAGAAAATGTTCATATCAGCAGGTTCCTTAGTACGTTTTTTTAATGCGATCAGCCATTTAAAATTTTGATTGCATCTTGTATTTTAAAGCCTTTGATTCAATAAGGGAATATTCTCGTTTTTTTTTATTTTGTATCTCAAAAATAATTATATTCTTTTCCTTAGTAGCGGAAGGAGAGGTTATAGAATGCCATTTTCAGAATTCGTGGTAGCGTTATTCTGAATCCAATCCATCATTTATTCCATGGTAACTTGATACTAATAATAACTCTAATGTCTTTCCTCGTATTTACAAGTATTTAACAACTGTATTTTCAAGTTTTTTTTTCTTACGTGTTTCACGTGTTCCTATTATCTGAGTGAAGTGCTGTCTCCTCTCTGTATACGACTGCATTGATCGAGTGACGCTTGAGAAACAGTGGCCTTGTGACATAGAGGATTATTTAACTTTGGACTTTTTACTCTGTTCATATTTCGAGGCTATAATTTCAATTCAAAGGCTTTTCTGACTAACTCTTTGTAAATATGTGTTTCCTTTTTTACTATCGTCGTGTTTTCAATCTCAATTTCATGATCAAAGAAACACAGGTTACATTTACTCAACGAAAAGAAAATTTCTTTACATGCTGTGATGAAGAATGTATAATTACGAGGAACGTTACTCTCGAAGTGGCAACACTGTCATTTAAACGGTAGTTGACTATGACAAATGGCGAACAATTTATTGTTCATCAATTTTTAGTGACTGTAATGACGTGCTAGTTTTAGTGCGACGTCCGGTTAGTTACATAGAAGCAACTAAAGTTGTTTGTAGCCTTGAAGTCTCCCTAAACAATATTTACGCTCCAAGAACAACATACACCGAAATTACACAGGGAAGATACAGTATCAGTGTCACCAAGTATTGAAGTAAACATGTAGTGACTTTTCCTTCCAATATCGAACTGTTATCCGATGAGTAAATGCGTTTCAATATGGTCAAGAAACAACCCAAAAAGTAAAACGGGGAAGTGTATTCTCGGAACGCAACAGATCAACAGCACGCGGATTAACTTTTTCAGGTTGTTGGCAATCGTCATCAATGTATATGCAGAAAGAATTAAAGCGTGGAACATAATTTAATCCCAATAGAAGAGACTATGTGTCCTGAAATCCCATCTCATTGTTCTACGAGACAATGTCGCATACCTAACGTCACATTACATCAAGGCAGTAGTGAATAAGTGGGGCTGGAAGAAACTTTAACATACCATATGGGTAGGGCGTGTGATTTTGATTTTTTTCCCGAAGATGAAGGAACCCCTAAAAGAAACACTTGCGGGCTTTTCGTAGTATCTTCTATGGCATAGGGCACTGAGATACTGTGAGATAATGCTATATCACTGCATACATCGTCTGGCTCACGTTTGGAATTATGTCATCGTAGCAGAAGGAAAATAGAATGAAGGATTATAGCCATAACCAAGTTTTTCACTTTCAAATTTTACCAATGCGTTTCATGTTACCACCATGGGCGAATTTATGGTAGGGGGGGCATTGCCCCCCCAATCATTTCACAAGTACTTTTAATGTTTCGTTCTAAACGATAGTTTTTAAAGTAATTGTCTCCCCCAGGGTCTCTCTCCTAAATCCGCCCATGGCTTGCAACTATGAGAAAAATGCCCTCGTAATTATACGAAGTTCATTCAAAATGTACGTCCCGCTTTGCTCTTATTCAAACCTTACGGTGAGTACTAAGTGAGTAAACATAGTTAAGTGTGAATTAGCACTAGTTTTTAGGTTATAACTGTAGACAATTTGAAGCTCCCAACATTAACTCTTGTTTCTAATTTTGTCTGCAAAAGTAAGCTGTTTTTGATAGTATCCTGAAATGATGGGTTTTACGATGGAGGAAAAGTTTCCTGTAAAAAGGCCGTCGGTATTCATTATAATTTGACGGATTTTTATGAGGACCAATGCCTTTGGTGACTGTACTGTTCGGAACTGTATTCGTAAACTTACTAGTGGGAACAATAAACTAAGAAAATACTGCGGCAGCAGTAAAGACCGCAGAAAATATTGCTTGTGCTGATGGCCCTGGTCATGGAAGACGAAAGCAAACTGAGGAGGATATCTGCAATCATACAGGAGTCTCTAATGGCACTGTCCAACGAATTTTGACAGAACACTTCAAATTTTTCAAGGTTAGTTCACGTTAGGTGTCTCTATAACTGGATGAAAGGAAGAAGACCTCCCTTATGACTTCCAGTGGTCTTCTGTCAAGGAATTGCACTATCAATATTGGTGGATTCATACGCAAAGGATGTAATGACACGTAAGAGTTGAAACAAGTATCGAATAATATTTAACATATAACACGAGATAGATATAACATAAAATATGCATATTTTGTGTTATATACCGGATGTTCAATAATTAACTGAACATTTAATTTTGAAATATCTTATGAAATACGAATAAGAGGGCGTGCTTGTAGGTAATTGATTCAGTGTTGGTTTGACTGCGTTGGAATTAACTGTCAAGATGGTTATTCAACAGAACAACGCATTTTTTCTTGTGAATACTTGATCTCAAACAAAGCAAAGTCCTTCTGAAACACTGAGGAATTGATCAACATTTTACAAGAATCTTCGAAAGTCATTAAAGTTAACATTTCCGGCCTGGTTAGAAAAAAATATGAAACAAGTGATTCTGTTTTCGATGCTCTTAAAGGAGGAAATATGGGTGCACCTTTAATATTAGCCAGGAAACCAGAAAATGTATGACAAGTAGGATGGTGCACCTACGCATCACAATCTGGATGTTTTTAGGACTATAAACAGCCAGTTTAGAGACAACGTGTTCGCTCTCAATTACCCTTATCATTAACCTGGAGGAATTGAGTGGCTTCCTTATTCACCTGACACAAACCATTGTAACTTGTTTCTGTGGGGGATATATCAAAGATTTGATCTAGAAATCAAACCCTAAGACGCTATCACTGAGGGTGTCTTCCATTGGAACTCAAAATACTGTAACCAAAGTAATAGAGAACCTTGAAGCCAGAATGCGCCATCTTGTGGTAACGGAAGGGCAAAACACCTTTAAAATATTATAAATAAATTTCCTTTAGAGCCCAATTCAAAGAAACATTTATTGCTTTAATGTATCTTTTGTCAATAAAACTTTTTTACAAAGTAAGTGTTCTGTTAATAATTATTAAACACCTTATATAAAATGTGAATTTTATATATATATATATAGTGCTTTTTTCTAGGAAGAAAGATTTCGGTACTCACTACAAATTTATATGACGATTTATATATTTATATAACTTTTACAATTAATTTAAGTAACTGAGTCAAAGAGTACTGCTAGAAAAAATCACTATAGATATAAACTTACATAACACTTACATTACTTTGTGTTTGAAGTCTGTAATCACAATGAATGAAAATTTACTCCCCTCCTTAATCCAGAAGAAAATGACAGCCCAACAGTGGACACATTGTTCTCCGGTGACAAAATCCATATTTTAAGATCATTGTCATAAATAATTTTTCTCATAGACGAATCTAGAACTGCTCAAAAGCGTAAAATTTTCCACAGTTTTAACTCAAAGTCAAAAAGTATTAGCTCAAAGACAGCTTTCCTTCACAGACAAATTTAGAAACAAAGCTTAAAAGTTCGAAATTCTCCACAAATTTAATTCAAATTTTTATAATATAACGGTATGAACTTTTGGCACCCATGTAGTTGATATGAAACTTCTGTACGGAATAAATGCTACGCAGTATTGGATCTACATGCGCCTATGAGTTACGTCACGAAAAGACAAAATTCAAGGTCAAATATACCAGTATCTATAAAGTAACTTCATTCAATCTTATGGATGTCTTTTAGAAGTAATTTCTTTACAATAATAGAGCTCCAATCTTCTACTATTTTTAGTTTAGACGAATCTGAATCAATTCAAGAAAAATTTTCAATATATTCCTCCTAAAACAGTTCGGTCGCATTCTTAAAAGTAGAATGTTAGCTTGATTGTATCCTGGTAATAATAATAATAGTTCACGTCAAAAAGATTTTATATGCTCATCAAAAACCACTCGGTGTGGCAATGTTAATAGCCTTCTCGTCCGTTACATTAGATTATTTCCTGGGAATGCAGATGGAATGACCCTCGTCGCATAGCACCATTTATGCGGGCAGAACACCGTATAAATATCAAACTGATGAAGTATATTACATCTCATCCCTTTCCTTTTAATCTCATTCTCTCTTTCTCTCTCACTCACTCTCTTACATACGTGCGTGCCACATTTCACAATGTCTGTCGAGTAATTATCCTCTCGTAGTTTCAGCAACAGCTGCTACATCTAACAAAATCATTTCCACTCTGATCTGCATACTCACTCCTACGGCTCAGTTTTTTTTGACATAAATGAATTTGCGTCCTGCATGACTGCTGGTGTGTCCATCCATTCGTCCTCTATCGTTTTCCCATCATAATTTGGCTTCATCTTTCTTTTAGCCACCGGTTCTCGAAATTAACTCCTGCTGTTGGGCTTTGATATTAGCCTATATGTATATGTATGTGTGTCTAGTGATTTGTATTAATGTGTTCTATTTTCACCGCAGGGTGTAAATCATTTCAGCCACTCTCACTTATCTTTCGAATTAAAAAAAAATAATAATAAACTTTTAATTTCAGAATTAATCGATCAGCCGACAACGGATGATGAAAATATTGCCATCAAAAAGGCCAGAAAGCTTTACGCATCCTGTATGGATCGTAGTAAGTACATATTTACATTTTATCTTTTATTTCGATAGAGGAATAAACCTAAATAATTTGACGTAAATAATTTTATTTCTTCCAAATCGTATGTTGATAGAACATGGTGAAAAGATTTGAGACTGCTTGGTCAAGAGAATTATAAGTTCCAGGGCTTGTCAAAAAAGAATGAGAATGAATGGTTTCAGAGGCTAAGGATATTAATGGAGACATGTATGTATATGGATGAATGTCTGTGGGAAATTTGAGGCCGTACGCTGCGTGAACTTGGAGACAGAGAGGTGGTTGACGTACTAGTAGATGATTTTCTTCTGGCTGTATTATTGCTTATGGTGGAGTCGACACGGAAGAAATATTATGATTCCTTGAAATCTTGTATTCGCCTGAAGAATCCGCCACGGAAGTGTATCAATTGTTCCAGCAAGCCTAATGAGAAGATGCTTTGCTACAGTCAACAGTATTTAGTTGATTCGTCGAGAAACATACGCGGTTCGGATGATCTGGCCACTGCTGTGAACGAGGTAATGATCAACACGGTGAGAATCAACACAGTACTTTAACGGAATTAATGAAAATAAGCAGTTATTTGCATTTATAGTCACAAGGTGACACAATCTATTTTATCGTTATATTTGTGCCGTGGCAAATTGTTCTGAACATCATTAGTCACATTCGAAGAACAGAAATACTGGCAAAATATTTATGCTTACTGTTATTCTCTTGATGATAAATATACGGATGTTCGTCTATCAATGGTCTCCGGAAGTAGACAACTCGCAGGTGATATATCTCCAATAATATTTTGATAATGGGGTTGACGTCTCTTCGAGAGGAATCTGACACATTTGATGTGACTTTTTATGGATTTGATTATGTTGTTTTATATGATGTGTTTGGCAACAATGATTTATTTTATATCGAAGATAGGTATCTTAACTTATAAAATAGTAGTATTTAACAGCAATTTGTACCATCTTCCTTGGGAATATATATTCGGTATGCGAAGCAATCCCTTACACAAACACAGGGGACATGTTGATATAGCAGTAATGTTTCATTTATAAACGATTTCATACGTAAAAGACTTTAAAATATGAATGCACACCTTTCAATTACGTGGTAGTCCAATATCTGTAAACGTATATTATGTAGTATTATCTTTCTATATGAATGTTCAATGTCTTCTATTGAATCCTAACATCTTACAGATAATCGAGTACTACAATAAATAAAGTAAAGCATATTTGAAACAACCGCCTAGAATACTCATGATCTAGAATGGATCATTGTTGCCAAACACATCATATAAAATAACATAATCGAATGTAGACAGCACCACAATGTAGTGAATTATGTTCCAAAGATTGATTATTAGATTAAGGATTTGCCATACTGTTACGGTCATATATTCTTTTTATAGAGTTCCTGTGTAAACATTCTCTTTTGTAATGGTTCCGTAAATTAGTATATACTGTTGTGCTTACGCAAGCAAATGGTGATGTGCAAATCCGTTAATAATGGTTTTAGTTTGTTATAGAATACATCTTAGAGCTTACGTTCCGTTCTGATGAAACGGGTTATGTTTAAATACATTAAGCGTATTGATTCTATATAAAACGCCTGTATATTTATTCCTATGAAGTTGATTATAATGTCTATTTACGATGGGTGTGAAATGCGATTCATAGGATGGTCTTTACTTAATCTCCAGTTTAACTTATATATCATGAGAGTAGTTTTAAAGGCCTGTTCGAAATATATATTGTTGGATGAAAAAGTATACTCGGATGTGTAAGATAACCCATGTTTTAAATAATATACCATAGCACTATAATTTATTAATATCGTGATAAACTGCAAAATTAAATCCGTGTTATTTTAAATGGAGATATGAAGAGTATTGAAAATTCGAACATATATCTTACCTACAAAGTGTTACTATCTAGCGTCCAAATTATAAGTTGTCTTGCAATTGAGTCACGTATCGTTTTCGAAATAATTTGTCGTTTTCGATGTCATCTGTATTATCAGGATATCCAACATACACCCAGTACAAACAATCCACATGTCTGAATTGTCTACTAACTATTCATTTGGATTATTCTAGCATCGGATTATTCTGACATTCAAAATTCTGGATAGCTATCGTCCACATAATTTATATAACTGTTATCCCAGCATAAGCCCTACTAGAAGTTTGTTATCGAAATTGCCTCGAGATATTTAATTAAAATAATCCGCAAAGACGATGAGTGTAATGAATTTCATGGTCTATCATAGGATCTTCGGATATCCGTTATCCCAAGTATTTGCTTCTGGAAACCAATGGAAGATAATTGATCATCCTGATATCTATTATCATTACAATAAATTAGAACTATTATAATACGTTTAGCTTCAAATTTGTATATTAAGAAAAAGGAGAAAGGTCAGAAGGAAATAAAAAACTATGGGTTCTTATATAGGGTAAAGGAAACTTATATCGCCACCAATTTGGAATATTTCAAATTACTAATTCATTTTCAGTCACAGAGGGAAAATAAGTAATATATCAACTACGTAGGACCTTGCGCTAAAATCACCATCAACTCAATTTTAATATTAGAAAACACCTATAGTTTACTCATGTTTATGTTACACTAAACTGACGCTGTTGCAACTTGCAACTTTCACTATTAAAGAAAAATATGTTCTCGTTTCCCAATAATTGCCCTACTGCTAAACGGTTCTGAGCTTTTCACGTCCACAAAATCTTAGCCACATTCTTTGAGAATAAGTTACTTTCAGGAGTTTGTAATTATTTCTTACGTTCTTTATGATTTGTAGGAATCTGGGCTGGGGATCTATCTCTACGTTTATAGTTCTCTAAAGTACAAAATGTAAATTCATCATCTAGATGCAGTGCTTCCCAACCTGGGGTCCGCGACATGCATGTAAGGGGGTCGCAATAGTTTGATGTGAAACGAGAATTTACTTCCACATATTATTCAGGTTTTCTTTTATAAAATAATTTAAAAAAAAAACACGATAGTGTTTACTACGAAAGTCAAATTAATATCGAACTCAACAAACCCAAAACAATGCAATAAATAAAGTAAATTAACAACAACATTTAATGGTCTGACAAGATCATCTATGCTCAAGTTGGATTTCCTCTAGACGCTTGAACTAATAAGCAATGGAACTGCTAAATCCCAATTAGATAAAAGTACTGATATTTCGAGAAATGCAAATTTGGTAGCTTTTGTTTGATATGAACACAACAGGGTTCATGAGGACTTTCTGCTTTGCAAAACACTGTCATTACATACAACTGCACAAGCCTTGTTTAACATTCTTAATAAGTTTACAAATAAACTCAAATGGGCTAAATGTGATGGGATTAGTACAGATGGTGCTCGAGTAATGGCAGGCAAACAGAAAAATACGTTTTGGGCGTGTCCAGGCTGTTGCGCTCTCTGCCAAGTGGAGGCGCTGCAGCATCCATCGTGAAGCATTGGCTGTACATGGACAGCAATCCAAGATGAAAGATAGTTTCGATGAATCCGTTAAAATTCTTAACTTTATCAAGACGTCCTTTTAACTCCAGAATTTTTGCTGCATTGTGTAACGAAACTGGAAGTGATCCTGAACATTTACATTCTGTGCTAAGCTGGTTATCTAGGGCAGGGTTGACCTACTTCTTTCTATACGAGGGCCGATATATGATGGGTGGTAGCGTCACGGGCTGTACATTTTTAGAAAGAAGTTAAATAAAAGAAAGCTCGGTAGTTTTTCAAGGCAATAGTTATTTATATTTATTTACTATCTTTGTTAAATCATTTTACCACTTGATTGTAAAGATACGTTGTTAAATTTGTGCTTTTTTACATGTGACATAATGAGACCAGTGTGACGTCAATGTAAAGCAAAAAGTTCACGAAACTTATTTTTCAGTGATGATGATGATATTCGTATCATCCTGAAGAGTCATCAGTGAGTCTAATTGTTTATAACAAATTAACCGCCCTCATAGTTGATAAAGCGCATTCACATGTGTACGCGCTTCGAAACATAAATGTAAACATTATTACCCGTATAATTTACGATATTATAGATTTGTCTTGCGGCGGGCAGCATAAAATTCCCGCAGGCCTGCTGGTGGCCACCTCTGATCTAGTCGAAAAGTTATGACTCGCTTATACGAGATGCATGATGAGGTGAGATCTTTTCTGATTGGTTCGAAATTGAAATCAAAACTAAATGACTGTTTAAGTGAGTTTTTTGGCTTACGACATTTGCTTATTTGTCAGATATTTTCTCATTTCTGAATACATTAAATTCAAGTCTCCAAGGTTTTAGTGTCACTGTATTTTCAATGCAAGACAAAACTAAGGCCACAATTAAAAAAAAAATGAAAGTTTGGGTCCGTTGAATGGACAGTAAAGAATATAATTCCTTTCCTACGCTAAATAATTTTCTGTCGAAATAGTGAGACAGCACTTCAAATGAAGATTGTGAGAGCATGAAGGAGCATTTGCTTTCTTCGTGTTCCCAGTTGAGAGCTTACATTCGGGTTTCCAACGAGAATAACAATCGGATGAAGAACCAGTTTCTAAATAATTAAAATGATCGATCAACGAATGAAGAAGACCAGCTTATTGAGTTGTCTTGCGATTCCACCTTGAAGATGATGTTTCCCAGTTTATTTTGGCTGGACTTTTGGTTACATGCTTAGTCTTTGTATACTGATATTTCGAGAAAGGTAAAGCCTTTATAGATTACTTATTTGTGCGAGTAAACATTTTCTGCACTTGTTTATATGAAAAATACTGTAAGTACAGAAACAGACTTGATATACAACCAGGTCTGCGCCTGAAAATCTCGACTTCAGAACCAGATCTGAAAAAGTTGACAGGCGAAATACAACACCAAACATCACATTGAAAAACTGTTAAGTAAACAAAATTGTTAGTTATTATTATTATTATTAATTTACGACTTACAGTATTGTTAGCAAGCAAACGTGTATTCAGTTGAACTTTTATGATTTAAAATTGTAATTTCCTTTTTTTTTAAATGCTGCCGATAATGCAAAAAGATCTATTGATACTGTATGTGTAATGTTTTCTTTGGTTGTAGGGCCAGGAGTCCGGAAAGAAAGTATAGGAAATCAACGGGTCCGTAGCCTGCAAAAGGTTGGGAAAGACTGATCTAGAGATTTCTGGACAGCTTCCGGTCTCCAGCAGAATCATATTATATTAATACTCTCCAACTTGTAATTAACATTAATCCAGCCGTCAGTATTTATTTTCAATTTTATTTATTTCTTAATAATCCTAAGACATGAAGCACTTTCTAAGTTCATTTAGTCACCGTTAATAATAATAAGTTTTTTTTATATTTCTGAATACATATGAACAGAAATATTAAATGCATCTATGTAAACATTTAACTATTTTCTATGAACTAGCTGTGGTCCATTTTCTTCAAATGTATTCAGAAATACAAAATGCTAAAAGTCAATTCCTAATGTAACTTGCAAAGAAGCCAATATCTCTATCTGGCGATATTGCAAACAAGTATGAGTGGCGGTATTGCAAGCAATGCCCTATTTTTTGTTATTCATCCATGTACTCCAGACTGTTGAAAGAAAATACATTTTTGCTTTATCACTTGCAATGAGCTCTTATGTGACAACCACATAGATGGGACATTCGTGTGTAATAGAACGGGGAAGTACTTATCAAAAAGCTTCTGTGAATATTTGTACGTTTTCGTCGCACCAAGTACTCAACGTATCTCCTTTCAACAAGGCCTAAGTTGAACTAATGGAAAGAGCAATTCTCAAAATCGCGTCCGCGTGCTGATAGACAACCAATAAGAATACTCACAAACCAACAGCTCATTTACTCTATTCGTCATTTCTCAAACTAAAATAATCCGCTTCAGTGGCGATATTGTCTACATGGCGATATTAGCCTGAGTTACCCTATTTGAATCTAAGTTGGTGGGATACATTTTTCTATTTTTTTACTGGATTATATAACTTTTAGTAGCCCCTCATCTAAATAAGAAGAAAATCCATGTTTGAGCTGCAATTAATGTGACATTTCGGATAAAGAGAAAAGAAAAGTGACAGCTATTGCTTGTGTGCGTCAAAAGAGTTCATACGATCCTTTGCCCTTTACGAACTTTTTCGAAAAAATTCAATCTGCAAGAATTAGTCTGTCGCACCTAAAAAACGGAAGGTTGGGCATTAACGCATTAACTTTACAAAACAAACACTGAGGACTCTGAAAATCATATCCATTCTTTCCTCCAATGTGTCGTCTCCCCTCAAAAAAAAAGTTTAAGAGGAGGGGCATGTGCTATGGCACAAAAACCGTGTTGTTGAGTATGCAGTTTCAATCTACTACAAGTTAGCCTACTAACTTTCAATCGAAAAGAACGTCTTTTTCCGGTAATGGGCTAATCTCTAGTTTAAAATGTACTGCAGTAGCTGCTCGATCAGATTCAAAACATGTAATGAACCAAATAGAATGAACTGTGTATCTTCGTAATCTAGTAAACAGTTCCTTCTTACTGTTACCTCTCGTGATACGTAATATGGGAAACATTCCAAGAGTCCTTTCAACATCATTTTTTTACGAACAGAAATAAAAATTTAGAGAAAATGTAAAGAAGTATTCAAATTATCATTTACACATATCTCCATATGAGTGTATACGCCCTTCTTATAGCTAATTCCGCCTTTTATACCAGATCAGATACTTGAATAAGCAAATTTACAACTACAATGGTGTCCCTCAAGGCCTCATTCTCGTATCGTTGTTATTTCTGAAACTCGCTGAATTAAATAATAATAATAAAATAAACGAATCGTTCTGAGATAGCATAAAATACTGTTTAAAAATAACGTAAAATTTCTGTGTGGCAAATCAAAAGGGCATAAGCGCCAAATCATCATTTTTCGGCAAACACAAAAATATATTTTAAAATCCTATGTTAACTATGGCTTGTGTCAAGAGTTTTATTGTATTTATTTCCTACAGAGGGCATATGCATATATCGACGCCTAAGGATTGTATTGCCGTATCTCCATAGGAATTCCTGCGGAGATACGGCAATACAATCCTATGCTGTTTGCACTATTCGGTAGAGCAGACTACGTGCCACAGAATAGTGAAGGAATTACTAATTTATAAAAATTGGCACTTGTGCCGTTTTTACTTTCCACTGTCGATATTTAAACAAAATGGCTGATAAACAATACAAAAATTCTGTAATACTGTTAACTTTGGATTCCATATTTAAAAAAATGAGGGTGGAATTTCGATTTGATGGTGCCTTTTTGCAGAATTTACAGGAGGTATGAGATGTTTGTGTGACTTGGAAACATAAGGTTAGCGTTAAGGAAGTGAAAGCGAGACATAAGTGTATTCATTAGCGATGGTTTGAAGTGGGAACTAGCTTCTTGCAGCTTAGTGCGAGGGTGATGTGCATCGCGTATAATTAAAAAAAAAAAACGAACCTGACTTTACCTAACCCCTCTTTGCTCGCTGTCGCTCTCTCGAGATACTGTCCGTTTTTTTAAAAAAGAAAAGGTAATAAAAGAGTGTTGAATAAAGGAATAAAAAGTCGATTTTCGAGTCATCCACCACATACGGAACCGCAGCCGAATAAAGATTAATACGTAATGCAATTCAGGTAACTTAAAAACAGTAGTTCACTCGCAAGCAGATTTAGAAACTTAATATTTTGTTACAATGGTTACATTCGCGGTTCTGATCACCCAATGAAAGAAAACAGAAAGCAGCTTGCTGAAACAACGAAAGAAGCTGTTGATAATTCAGGACTTGAAATAGAAAGTTTCACGAAACGGAACGCTTTGCCTTCGATAACATGCTATTGTCCTTTTTTAGTTTATGAGTACCATATTGACGAGACGGAGCAGGAAAGTTCCAGATATTCACGAAACAGAACATCGTTCCGGTTCACTTCGAGCCATGGCTGATCCTTGGTAAACATGATATATGATATAAAATACATTGCCTAAATGTCATCTCAAATTCAAATGAAAATAACTCACTTCAATACGCAACTAACACAACAATATGTATAAAATTTCCGCACTTCTAATTTTGCGCTAGTTGTTAAAGCACTGCTCCCTGTGTATGTTTCTTTCAACTATTGTTTATGATCATTATTGCTGTGAAACAGTTTGACATGAAGCAATTTGACCTTTAATTATCTCCATTAAGAGGACGGGGGAAAGGGCATAACTCTTGCATCATTAAGAGAACACCGCTGTGGCTGACATCTGTTTGTCATCAACGCTACCATACATCATCAAGTGGATTGTGCAAGTGACAAAGGAAATTTGTAGCGAGTGAACAAACAGTTACAGGTGCTAGAAATTACGATCGAAAATGTCTTAATTTGTCCATTGTATAATACAACCTCCTTCCCCTTCTCCCCTTGTAGTGTATGCATGAGGTTTTACAAGTTCCCATTTAACCTAATTACAAAAAAACGCATTTGAAGCACATTTGAAAAGTACCGCAGACAAATTACTTTTGACAGTCAACAACACAATACGAAATCAATAATAGTCCCTTGTTGCAATGATAATTTGAGTGCTCGAAACACCTATAGATGTCACCTCAATTGAAACAATAGTCAACTAATCTCTCTGGGGGGTTAATTATACTTTTTCGACAGCATTATATTTACTTATTAATTTAACTATAATGAATTATAGTAAGTATTTTTCATTTTATTGTAGATTGAGCACTTATGCTCATAATTTAGATTTTGTTTTCTTGTTCGTTGGAAGTAAAAATAAGACAATCTGAAATATTTAGTAATGTATCGACCCGACATTAATTTTGTTCAGTGATCTTCACCTGATACGTGCCATGTTGAGGTGCGACTCATATCATCCGGCAATCTGAGAATATTTCTGAAGAAAGCCAGGTAACCTATCGAAATCTGACTACGAGCAACCAGGTATTTGTTTTCAGGGACAGTGGAAGTAAAAAAAAAAAAAAGGAGGCTCAAGCAAGATTCGAACACGGATTGTTCAATTAGAGGTCCGGCGTCCTACCGACTGATTTTTTTTCTTTAAATTTACGTTTTTTAACGGTTAATTTATACGTTTATTGTTCGGTTACAGCTGTGATATCTTTGTATACAATTAGGTTAAAATCACATACAAATATCGATGCTTAGGGCGGGATTTGAACCTACACAACCTTGGACACTTTAGTCTAACGCCTCAAACCACTACCGACTGGGCTAAGCTGCCAGTCGTAAACAAACACCAAAACAAAAAGTATAGAAGGTCAGAAATGCGTTAGTTACTCTCACAAATTACGCTACGTTTTAGTCATTTTTCGATTTGTCAAATAAGGATTGGAATCCCTTATTGATTGAGAAAACTTGTAGTTTCTGCGAAAATAAGGGCTCAAGATGACGCAGAAAACAATTGAACAGCGTTGAACCTATGGCTACGATAAGAAACATTTTTTTCTTTCTGCACTGGGACCGAAAACTGAGCATTTCCAATAACGTAAAAGAAATACGGCATTACTACCGATAACTGCAAATTAATACTTTTCCCCTGAAACATTACGAAATATTATAACAAGAAACTTTTCTCAAGGAAACTTTAACAATATGTAGCATGCAGACGAAAATAGCTAAAACCGTAGTCATAGTTGGTTCAATAATAATATTTACAGAATGTTTTTATTTTTCATATTAATATATTTTTCCTGATTAAAAGATTAACGTGAAAGACATTGATAATAAATAGAACAATGCAGACACGTAACCATGAAGTTGATTTTTGCAGAAGTGCACGGACCCTTGGTGTGTGTGTGTGTGGGGGGGGGGAAGGTGTGTCTGGGTATAAATAAATACATACGTACAGAGTCATTCAGAACTAAGTATATCATTTTCAGGAGGTGATTCCTGATATTGAAAGAAGAGAAAAGTTCCTATTAACATGGATGAAATTCCGCTTTCGTTTGGAGATACAACGTTTTCAATTTGTGTGCCTTGTAATGCAGCGAAGTGCCGCTTATGTGCCTTATAATGCAGTGAACTGTCAGTTGAAGGTGTCCTATCCACATGTCCGAAAACGAAAGGTTTTTTCGCGATCTTATACAATCTACGTATTTTCCCACGCTATTTCATCCCGTGTCTTATCCATAGTTTGCCTCACTGCGGTGTGTGCTTTACGTATGTTGTTTATCATGGCAAATATCCAATAACACGACATAGTTTAATTTGACATTTTAAAACATTATATACCAGGTTGGCAACACTCACAACCCAGTGACATCGTGTTTTCACTCCTGATATCCACCATCTTGTTAGAAAGAAATTTCTACAAACAAAATGTTCATTCAATGCATCGTTTCTGATTTACTGAGAATTAATGATTTTCTTCCCATTGTAGGTAACGACTCTAGGCGGGGGTCAACTTGAGTCAAAGTTACCTAAAGGACTTAAATAAAATAAAAATAAAAATGACTTTGGGATCCAAGTTGGAAACGCTGTATCTCCAGGAAGAACATGCATGTTTTTAGGAATTTCTTTCTTGTTTCGATGTCCGGAATCACCTTCCGAAATTCATATTCTTAGTTTTGAATCACCCTGTATAATTACCCTGGAATAATAATTCTGCTCTACTGGAACTACATACTCAGAATACGAGTTTGCTATCCATTCGGATAACCGGAAACCTTAAGTTGCGGTTAGTTAATAAGATATCTTGAAGATGTCATAAGGCAAATTAACTAATGGTAATGGTTCATCCGACGGTGTTCGATTTCGAGATTCTCTATCAGAATTTTGATTTTTTTACATATATATATATATATGACATTATTTATTACCCGTCCCCATGTAGTTTAGGCGGTAACGTCGCGACCTTCAAATCGGCATTGGGTAGGTACAAGAGTTCGAACCCCGCAATCGACCATCCTGACTGAGATTCATCAAGATTTCCCTTAATTTCACCAGACAAATGCCGAGATGGTACCTTAAGAAAGGCACTGGCCGATACATTTTTCATCCTTACCCTGCCTGATCCAGCGATACCATAAAGAAATTCAAATTTATTTTGCCTCTTAAGTTTTGAAGATCTTTAAAGCTGACGAAACTTGCATATCTTCCATGAAATTACATTTAACTCACTTTTTTGATAAAGGAAAAATCTCCGCTGCAAAGCATATATAAATTTATTCTTGCAGTTGTTTCTGTGTATGTCGGAGCATGTAACTTATTCAAATTCAGCTCGGTGATTTTTCAAAGTATTTCAATTCAGAGAGGTGTGAAATTACATTCCTTCAGCTTCTATGATAAACACATTAACAAGTTAAAAAACCTTCTGAATAAATATCATCTTCTCACGCGTTGACGTCACGAAGCTTAGTGAAAGGATCTTCTGACAGAAGAGATTTAAAGAGCAAGAGACGAGAGGTGGAAAAGGTGCTTCTTATAATTTCCTTCTTACATATTACGTCATTTTTCTTGACATCTCATTTTTATTTCGTTCTAAAAATAGTCAGTCTTCATTCTTCTTTAATCATCACTGCTGTCTCCTACGTGGAGGAAAGGGAGTATTCTTCTTAATACTGAGCTGTGATTGAGGTGGTATGCTTACCCTGGAGACAAAACGTCCAGATTCTGCTAAGAGGTCATTCTATCGGTCTGTTTTTGTTTACGAATGTTTCCAATTATGGCACACTTTATATTACACAGCACTTCTCCATCTCATTACATCTCGATAAATGCTTTAACTTCAACCATTATTTTTGCCTGGCACTGGTGGTCCAGTAGGTAACAGCGCGGATTTGAATCGGTTTGAAAAGCTGTGTTCGAATTCTTTTTCTGGTCATCCAGACTGTTTTATTTAGTTTCTTCACGCCCAGGACGCTATCTTCTCCATTCCTTTTCCCGAAAATGTGCTCGTCGAGGGACATCATTCCTCATATTGTTGTGGGCTTACATCATATTTACATTTTCAGCCTATTGATGTATATTCTTCATTTATAGAATTAAAATATGTGGTACTAACATCAAATATGGTTTGTCTTAGTGCAGCCTCTAGAAGCTTTTGGATTGGCCGGACCTGTGTCAACGACTCGCTCGACTCGGTGAGACTTGAGTCGAGTCGGTGTTCAAAGAGACTTGGGTCGAGTCGGTGTTCACTATCTGCTCGAGCCGAATCGCTGCTCAATACCTGCTTGAGGCGCTGGTTGATTTGATATGATTCGATTCGGTGCTTGGGACGAACTCGAGTCGAGCAGAGTCGGTGCTCACAGAGCATCACGCTGCGACATCGCTATAGCGAGTTGAACTCGAGCAGTGACTTGATTCGAGCGTTAGACTTGTCGCTTGAGTCGAGTGGATTGAAATCACTAGGCGGGTCGCATCGAAATCCATCTGTGACTAAAGTACAATCTCGTAAGGTACTGCATTTCAACCAAATCCTGCGAATCGACATACAATTGTGAATAGTCTACTTTGCTCTGATCTAACAATAGTATATGACTCTCTAGACATGACTACGGTTTGTTAGCTATTTTGTTGAAATAAATACTAGAACTTTGCGAACAATAAAGACATGAAGCATTATATTTTCAATCTTCCGAATTCTTGTGTTTACCATAGAATCGGATGCCATAGAATTTGCAGGCGAAAGCATGGACTTGAAATAAGGATGCCACAGCAGGTTCAACGCACGAAACAGAGTAAAACGTTGTCGCAGTGTCTTGTGCAAAATCGTTTTAGAATGGAAATTATATAACACGTAACATATTAGATCCCGATTCATTAATTTCCCATTGCTATTTCAATGGTTGATTGGATAGTTATTAACGTTCTAAACAAGGGTTAGGTTCTAAGGACGTGACTTACAGTTTTTGATAGAGTGAGCTGCGAACCACTCCGCATCTAATTTCAACTAGACCATATCAGATACAATTTGAGTATATTTTATGCAAACACGATCGTAAAATCGTATATTCTTAAATAATTATGTTTTTCTAACCTCAGTTTATCAATATGCTGGCTAGGTAGTAGGACTCGGCCGGCGTTTAAAATATTAATAAAGTTTATAATTTAATTTGGATTTAAGACCTCCCGAGAAATATTTGTACTTCTTTTGCGAGAGAGATATCATACTTCTTCGCATGATAGTTTCAATTTAATTCAAGTACGCTGACAAGTTAACTCTCAGCACAGTTATATACTGAAAAAAACTTCAAAGGCATTTAGGTTTGATAGATATGAACAAACTATAACTAATATACTTATCAAAGTGTCCTCCATAGGAATATCACGGTTTAATCCTGTTCTTCTGATAGAAATGACTCAAAACAAACTTCAACATAGTGCAAGTTTTTCTGAAGCTATATAAGTGAAGACTTATCGAGCGGTAGTAGGATAGTTGGTAGAGCTTCGTATTAAGGAGGTTCGGATTTCGATACCAGCTGCCGACCATCCTGACTGACAATTTTTCCAGTTTTTATCCTCAGACACACCAGACAAATGCCAGGATGGTACCTTCAACTTAGGCTCTGACTGACTCCTTTCCGTATTCTTTACCATAACCTATCCCGACCTGTGCCGTAGACACCTAAACTCCTGAAATAAATTCGTGAACAATAAGTGAAGGCTTCACGGTGTATTGTATGGAAATTCCGATCGTAATAACCGAGATTTATAAGGAATAGCCCCAAAATCTTCACTCTTGAGTATGTTCACAAAACCAGGCATTAAGTTGAAGTTCGTATTGAATTTCATTTTCTCGAAAGGATAAAATGGCGTTATTCCTAAAATGAGAGAAAACCCATTTCTCAGTCGTCCACCATAGCTATTTAAGTAGTTTCAAAGAGAACTTGAACCAACAACCTGGAAGAAATCGGAACAACTGTAGAGACACAAAGGCATTCGTATAATTTATACTGTGTCTGGTTTTCCTTTTCTGAAGAAGATATTAGTCACAGCCATGGTGATAGATCGCTCTCCACCAAGTAGTACTTCCTCTTAAGACAAAACTTTTCCTTATGCAATACAGAAGAAGAGAGGTGTCATTAAATTAAGATTTTTGGTGACAGTACTGACGTATTCTTCCAGAGAATCACTGATCTTGATAATTAGGATATAATCTGTGTGGAAATCCATTTTGAACTTTATACTGGCGTTCCGCCTCGAAATTAAGTCTGCGCATCTTTGGATAATCAAGGTAGTTTGACTCTTGTAATTAGTGAAATATACTTAACGTCACCATAGAGAGTAATTATTTGGGAAAAGAAAACGTACATTGTTGAGAACATTGTTGGCTTTCGTTGAGCTTCAATTTTTCTTTCTTATCTTAGCGTTCGTTGCGAGCAATCCCTCCAGAGAATATCTTTACAATCTTGTCACCGTTCTGTTGATGCAAGTACTGGAGGAAACGTTTGAGAGGCGGGGCTAATTGACTGCTTAAATTGAATTAGGCGCATCGTACCAGCCACCACCGAGAATGATTTTGAGGAGGTCGTGTTAATAAAGTGAAACATTGCCACCCAGCAAAAGTTACTTAACTCAATTAGTCATGGGACTCTGAGCAAAACTTTTGCCTTCTTGTTTCCAGTTTTCCTGCAAGAGTTGCCAACCTTCCTGTGGACTTTATTGTGGAAAATTATAATGACATAGTTTCAGTATAGCTGATTCTCATATAAGATCGATTAATCCTTTATTCTAAAAACATGTCTTTAGTTTCTGAGCTATTAGGAGCCATTCGTTAACGAGTAACTAAATAAAAATGGAGATCGAGTGTTATTTGTAATTTTAAATGACCTTGAAGATAATTTAACAAAATAAAATTGCATGTGTTCTTTTTTCACAGGAACTTCTCGACCAGTCTTCCATAAAGCCATTTAGTTTGCGCTTAGGGCTGCCAACTATCTCATATTTACGGTGACAATACGTGCCGAATTTTAGGGTTGTGTCCGAATAACTATTAAAAGTCCTGAATTGTATTAAAAAAATGGCGATATAATTCCTTTGATACGATTATTTGAAGTAAATTTTACGTTTCCTTCACTGTAGTGATCCTGGGCGTTCATAAGCATTAGAAAATAAGTGATCAAAATAAATAATGAATTATTGTATTTTAAGAAATAAATCATTAACGCTGTAGATCACCCCCGCCATCTTGGTACGCACCTTCCATTGATTTACACGGGAATTGTTTTACTCATTTTATGCCTCTCGGAAGTAGAATATTTAAGTTCTGCTTTCACAAAATTTGTCTTTGTAGTTATTTTGACTCTTGTATAGTTTTGGTTTGTGAAGTTTCTCCAAATATATAAGTATAATGTATTATTAATAGTTGCTATATAAATCACAATATGTTAACGGGAAATTATACTGTTCCTGTATAAATTATTGCATTTCTATAAAGTAGCATGAGTAAAAGAGAACATGACGATAAACTGGGCGAACACAGAAGTTAAAACTATACTCCTGAAAAGTATAACACGAGTAAAACAATTCCCATGTTAAACAATGGAAAGTGCATACCAAGATGGCGGGGGTGATCTGCAGCCTTAAGTTATTAAAACTGCCCGACACCGAGAGAGTAGGAAATACTTGACCGTGAACGCTATTGGCAACGCTGAACCTATATCACCGTCGCCATCTTCGTGTGACCTTTCCATTGACTTACATGGAAATAGTTTTACTCATTTTATGCCTCTCAGAAGTAGAAAGTTCAAGTTCTGCCTTCGCGAAATTTGCCCGCGTGATTATTTTGACTCTCGTAGAGTTTTGGTTTGTGAAGTTTCTTCAAATATATGAGTATAATGCATTATTAATAGTTTACTATATGTCAACGGAAAAGTGTGCTGTTCGTGTGTAAAATATTGCATTTCTATCAAACAGCATGAGTCAAAAAAACATGACGAAAAGCTAGGTGAGAGCAGAAGTTAAACATTACGGACACATAAGACAAGTAAAACAAATCCCATGCAAATCAATGTAAATGTCATACTAAGATGGCGGAGATGATCTACACCGTTAACAAGACTGAGGCACCTCTCACCGCCAATCCCAGACAGAAAAAAATGTTTTAATAACGTATCCCTGTGCGATGCACATGTGCTGTGAACAGCATATGGGGGATGTGGAAGTAGCGCTCCACATATTCTCGACCTACGGCACGAAGTGACATGGGGTGGTAAGTCCCACGCTAGACCGCCGTTACCTCCCAAGGTGGCCAGGAGTTCCAAAGGAACTCTGGTTCTCAATTTAATAGGAGTCGGAAGGTACTTCAGAGCGCCAGGTATGAGAGCAGTTAAGAAAGTCTCCAGCGTTCTGGCCGGGATTTGAACCGGTACGGCGACTCGTTTTCAACAAAAATTACGAAAGGACAAATTAATTATTGTAATTTATAAAGACTTCTCGAGAAGTAATTTTAAAACAATAATATTCATATGATATATACCAACTATTCAGACATTAAACTTGCTTTATAGTGTGCATGAGATATTATGACTTTATTTTCAGTGATCAAGTTCCTACTGATTTTAAAGTTCTAAAATTGGTGCTATTTTAAAAAATCAAGGTCGAGGTAGTTTTCAACGGAAAGCAACGTTTAACCTTCATTTATGACCTGAATAAAATAAAAATCTTGGTTCGACCCTCTACTACATGCAGAAAATGGTGGGTTGGGAACTCATTATATCCGAGTAAGCCATGTCCCGAATTTTGACTGAAAATGTGGTCATTGTTTCCATATTATACTGAAACTTCTGTACATTACTGAATTTTTAAGCTAAATTCCTACTCCATTTATATCTTTCGGAAGCGCATACCTCGCATTATTAAAAAACTAAGGTCAAATTGGTATTTACATATGCCCCACATTTAAAAAAATAATATCATTTCGTTTTCTGTCGTCGGTATTATCAATAGCATGACTTCATCGATAGCAAGGGATAGCTATAATCACACACAGCTTGACAGATTTCGTTAATTTTGTTAGTTTCTTTTAATTTTCGGGTTCCTATGGACGAGCACACTGCAAAAAATAACTGTGTTAATTCAACACAATGCGGTGTCCCAGCGTGACTACCACTTTTATGTGTTAAATCAACACAACACACGGTGTTGATTTCGGTACTGTGGAAAAAAAAAAGTTACGGCTGCAGTGAGATTTGAACATGGGTTGCTCAGTTAGAAGTCAAGCTTCTTACCGACTTGGCTAAATCGTCAGACAGTAAACTAAAAGATGGAAACAATATTTACTGAACAACATTTGAATTAAAAGACTACACTATAGATTTAAACAGTATATGGGATCAAATATGTGTTGCTAAACATCCAAAACAAACTAAGTTACTTGCACGACTTATCCCAAGGTTTAATCACTTCCTATTTGTCAATTGACAACCAGAATTCCCATTCATTGAGAGTATTCTATTTCTCTAAACGCAAGCAAGATGGCGACAGTCAAACACTTGAGCAGCATTACTGCTTTCTTATCGTAACAACATGTCAAATGCTGCGCTTACTTTCATAGAAATGGAACATATTCTCAATAAATGGGGATTGTGATCCCTAATTGACCAATGGAAAAGTGATTAAATCATGGCATAAGTCGTGAGATTAACTTTGTTTGTGTTTGGGTTTCAGAAACATTTCTTTTATCCTCTATATTGTGTAAATCTAGTGCTTTTTTTCGCCTGACGATTTAGCGAAGTCGGTAAGACGCTCGATTTCTAACTGAGCAATCTATGTTCAAAACTAGCAGCAGCCGTAACTTTTTTTTCTTTCAGTACCGAAATCAACACCGTGTGTTGTGTTGATTTAACACACAAAAGTGGTAGTCACGCTGGGACACCGCATTGTGTTGAATTAACACAGCCATTTTTTACTGTGCACTAAATCCAGAATTACTGTCATATTGGCGGAGGGGAGTTCTGGTGTTAAGTCAAATACTTTCCAAGTAAGGCTTTTTTGGGACTAATTTCAAAGTCACGAATTCTGGGATTTTTTTAATAGTAGAAATTCAACTGAAAATCGTGATGTGGAGTTAACTTTGATGTACCTCGACTTCTGAATTCAATTTGCTACTACACTAGTTTGTTAGTAAACAATTTAAACATAATTTTGTTTTTATAATGTAGATAGTTTGTAATGTAGAACGTTATACGTACTGTACAATTATATATACAACAATTTTCAACCTATTTTTATTCTCATGATGCTGGGTTCAAAACCTTCACTAGTTTTGGTATAAAAATATTGGCAACCTTACTTTCTGGGCTTTGATCATGTGAATACTGTACAACGTTAGTTTTGTGTAGATTCTACATAGGTTTTAACGAGGAGAAACAAACTTGGCAACGACGACAGATAGATAATCTCACATTGCGAGATCATTTAGGTAGAAATATATTAAAAACTTAGTTATAAATCAACCATTTTGTTTTAAAAAGTGCATTACTGATTTGAAAACAAAAATTAAAAGCAATATGTTTGATCTCACACTTTTAGAACTTCAAATTTTCTACATTTTACAAGCAGGCTTCAAAAACTTGATCTTCGCTTGAAAATTGTGGGGCGTGCTGGCATGCTATATTTTTTAATTTAAAGAAGACATTTTGTTCTTGCAGACTATTTAGCATGGTTATACAATTTTATAATTGAATTTCACGAACGCTATGTCTTTAGGTTTTATTGTAAGACAATTGCAAATCAAGGAGCATCGGGGTTAGTTCTTGGTCAAAAACTACACTAAAACGTACTTTATCCGGACTTGATGGGGCTGGACCCGTTCCGGATAAACCAGATTTATGATTTTTCATGTTATAAGAGCCTGCAAATGCAGAATTAGAGTAACAAAATGGTATATTTTCCAAAAGCCGTAATGTATTGAATATTTAAATACATGTAGGGAAAGAACAGTACAATGCACTGCACATTTATGATACGGAGAATTAATTAAACGCGCTGACTTGCATACAGGTATTTTGAAACAATTTTTTTTTTTCGAAAATTGTTCCGGATAAACAACATTTCAATGTATGTTCTAAATAGTTTGGAAATTTACTCTCAAACCAGTTGCATGTACAATCTTTGTATTTAGTAAGGATAGCTGGCACAGGCACAAAAGTAGAAGAGCTTATACATTCACATAAGTTTCAGTGTTTTATGATAAGCAATGATATTAGTCAGACATATTGAAATTACATAAATTTTTGCAGTTAGAAAATTTGTTTTGTTTCTTAAGGGCTGGCTGACATACACGTTCATTATCTACTTCAAAACTTGATTGACAATACCAATATTAAGAAATTTAGCATTAAACAGGAACTGAAAATTCAAGTTTATTTAGCTCTGAAATGTTTGTCCAATAACTCGTAAAGCTTTGTGACGAAAACAGATACTATCCATTTGGTTTTCACGAAACAACATATTATTTTCAGGTGTAATGATTTCTACCCATCTACCCACGTACGCAATCTCACCTAACCTTCTAGAACAGATTGCACAAAGTAAGTTTCTTATGTTAGTTTCCATTGGCTAGTTACGTAATTATCGGCTTTTGTGGGTTAAACTTCGAGGCTTGTTCGGAACAGCTTCATAGCTTTTCACCAGTGACGGACTAGGAGATAAATATATAGCGGGCTACTCCCAAGAAAAGATCTGGCACACGGAATTTTGGAATGACCCCCTCCCTTCCTCGCTCGGTCACACAAATATACACACTTGACCCCACAAAATCAAACTTTTTCTCATCCAAAGGTCCCTTGAAATAAAGGGAGAAGTAAACTTTAATTGTTCACAGTGAGAATAAACTTCTATTGATTCGCGTTTGATAATACAATTAAACTTTCGTTAATTTAACTTAAACTTGCTGCTCGCAAGGTATAGTGGACGGTGTTATAAACTGCTATTGAACTGTGCATTTAAAAAAAAAAAATAAAGTAGCGGCCCTTTTTTAAGCTGTTGCCTTTCTTATATAGTTCCATTTCAGATCGTTCAGCAACCCAATGCCTTCTAGCTGTGTTTCCTTGTGTTGAAAACTCAACGTCCTCATTCGTGTCCGTTATACAGATTCAGTTTTATAGTAGAAACTAGGAATGGCCACAATTTTTCGAAAGAGTTTTTTTTCGAAAAAAGAATTTTTTAAAAACGAAAAAGACGATGCGAAATTTTTATCGAAAAACGATTTTTTTTCCCAAAAACGATTTTTTTCTTCCAAAAACGGAAAATTTCTTGAAAAACGAAAATTTTTCGAAAGACGAGAAATGATTTTTTTTCGAAAAACGGAAAGTGAAAAACATTCGAAAGAAGAAAAACGAAACATTTGAAGGCGAAAATAAAAGAAACAATACACGAAAAATTAGAAATTGTTCGAAATATAAAAAAAAAATCCAAAGACGAAAAAGGAAAAGAACTTTTGACGAAACAAAAAAAAAAAAATTAAGAAATTCCACGAATAAAATATTACTTTAATACAGTTATGTAACTCACATTATTTTGATATAACTAATGTTTCTCTGTTGTTATATATATAAAATTAGCTCTAGTTCTATGTAGGCTGAAGCTGAATGTAAGCAGTTTTTGCTTATTTAACAGTCAGTCGCAGTAGCAGCATTGGGTATTAATTAATGTTAAAGTTTTTTCTTATACACGTGCTGTTTTAAGAAATATGAAAGAAAGATTGAACTTAGGGAAAGTCCCGACCTACGTTCAATACGTACGTACATTGGTTACTGCGTAAGATTGGTTCCCCGAAATCTGTTTATCTTAATGTGATTGTGAACTCGGTTTCGTGAAACCTACATCGTTCTCATTTACCGCTGAACATGGGCAAGTCAAACATATAAGAACACTTTACTGCTAGGGATCGCCACAATTTTTCGAAAAAAGTATTCTTTTTTAAAAAGAAAAAGACGATGCGAATTTTTTTTCGAAAAGCAAAAAACGAAATTTTTTCGAAAAACGAAAAACTCTACTTTCGAAAATCGAAAAACAGTTTTTTCGAAAACTGCCATCCGTAGTAGAAACTACAAGGAAAAAAGTGCAAGTAGTAATTAGTTATACACACAGTGAATGATTTTCGTACCTCCCCCTAAAACCGTTATAAAATTTGTCCCCCCTCCCCAACAGAAACTTAAATATGACCTTTAATCGATCGGTCTAAAATTCATGAACTTTCCGACATCGATAAAGAACCTGATGATAAATTTATTTGTTACGGTAAGGTGGATGATTCTATTTGCTAATTATTCAATTTGATTTACTTTACTTTTTATTTTTTTAAATGTACGTTTTTGAGTACCTTGGTACTCCTGAACACCTAGAGAGGTAAAGTCTGTCGATTGTGGGACTGACCACCTCATCTTATCCCGTAGGTTGAGAATCGCTATCTTCACAGCCAGCCATGCGCCGTTCATGTCGAGTGCGCATCGCACAGGGAATACCTTTATCTTTATACCTTAGGTTCAATCGTCATTAATATTATTGCGGCTTACGGATTTCGTCCGCCGACCTTCCGGATCAAGTTCACCTATTCTCTCCGTGTACACAGAGTTCCTTTCTTTATCAATTATAGAGATTCATATGCAATAAGCTACATGCAAGTTGGCTGTGGTTACATTTTCTACTGACTATTAATCGAACAATTTATTGTGTTGTAAAATAAGGTCATTATTTTGTACTTCAATGTTAGAAATAGGCGACTGAGTAAAATTAATAGTCAAACTTGTGATGATTATGCAGACTACTGTTGTTTTGTGGTCTGAGGCATTACGACAGCCTCTGAAGTTCTGCGTTTGAATCCCAGCTGGGACATAAATATTTGAGCATTAGAGAAACTTAACGGCTTCCAGGATCGAAGTCATTAATTACCAAAGTCGTCCAATGGGTCAATTGTTTTGTAAAGTTTATTGAGAACCAATGACTGATGGTTAATTAAAGTGACTATTTAAAAACATACGTTTTCAGTAATTTAAGCACCTTCATTTTATGATTTAGCTGAGTTCCAACCCATTTATTGTTATAGTACATCTCATTTATCTCAGCTGTTAAAACAATTTTATTTTCTGAAAATGTCTCTCGAGGGAGAGAGGATTTTCTGACGGAATAAACAATTTATTAAAAAAATAAAATAATCTGTTTTAGTCATTAAGAACTTTTCGGGGTGTGTGTTTCATACTCGTCCGGTAATCTTACCTCCTTCATTCCCTGTCTAGTAGAGTCGCTAATGGTATCAATCTATACACGATACATTACAGTACCAAATTCTTTCTGTCCCGAATGCAATCCGTCAGTCCAGCTGTTCCGTATATCGTCTTTTGTTATTTCACTTCACATCTTATTTCCTTGCTATCTTGTTTGTAACGGGGTCACAGATCTTGGCTCTTAGCAGTTTGCGAAATTGTATAAGCTTCCGTGGCGGAAAGGTGGTGGGGGGTGGGGTGTTAATGGCTTGCGAATTCTAATCTACTTCACACGAGTGAATACTGACTCCAATTTGTGAGGACCCTCTTGTCCCATTACTCATGAGAAATAACTTCGAAATATTATTCAGTGGAGAGCATAAATGACTGTAAATAAATTAATTTACTCACATTTGTAATAATTGCAACGATGTCACGTACCAATGTAGTGCTGGTAACCCATATACCACATAATAGCAAAAATCTCACACGGGCTTGGACTCACATCTCAGGCACTTTTTTAACCGAATATTTTTCTGTAAACGGCAAATTAAAAGTAATTAAATGCTCTACAAAAATG
>JAGDQP010002883.1:35956-99571 GCA_022664845.1 Lepisma saccharinum
TATATATATATATATATATATATATATTTTTTAAATATTTTAGTGGCATTTCAAATAGCTTCTTTTACCTTTGTATTAACCTTTTAAAACTAGTGATGAAATACATTTGTCACAGAATAGTAAATAATTTTTAATTTTAGGAAATAGTTGTTGGCATTGAATTCTTATTACCTAGTACAGGATTCTTGCCACTTGTTTGAACCTGCTCTCATGTTCTGAGAAAAATACTTTCTGTAGGGGCGACAACGCGAGCTCTAGCTTGCTTTGTTTGCCTGCGAAATTAATTTCTTATGTACTGTTCACTAAATTCAACCATTCTTTGATTTCCTTATAGCGTTAACAAAAATATTTTTTTAAAATAAAATTTAGTGTCATTTACAATTTCCTGTACTTTTGTATTTGCAAGTTAAATCTTTTTTAATCGTGAAAAAAATGTTGTAATATCTAAAGTTCTCCTATCATTTTTTCGTATATGATTGTATTAGAAAGGTTCAATATTTAATATGATATTACAATACATCAGAATATATGAAATAATGCTTAGAATAACCTAATTTAGTGTCATTTCCAGAAGACCATCAGCTTTTAAAGAAACACACGGCATACCTGCCTCCCTACAATGACATAAGATTCTGTACCTCTAATTTACTTTTAGAAAAGGCCGATCCACGTACATGTGCCCAATTTTGAACTACCACCTACCGGTACCTTACGAAAAGTCCTCCTTATCTCCATACAGCACTTATCAATTTTATGTAGTCTCTTGAATAGTCCTGTTCCTTCCGTCTTCATTAATTCGGCTGGGATGTTGTCAACTCCTGCTGATTTAAACATTTTCAATTTATTTATCGAATTTTCGATCTCAATCTCGCTAGATTCGGACATACACGGTTCTGCGGTATGGGTTTTCAAATCCCTTCGCTTGTTTTCTATTGTGTACATTGAGAAGTTTATCGAAATAGCTATTCCATACATCGACAATTTTTGTCGGGTCCATCTTAAGATGTCCACGTTCATTTTTACTCATCCATAGTATTTGCTGGTAACATTTTCTTTACGAGTTTACTCTCTTGTATAGATCTCGTATGTTATTTGTCTTACCATTTTCCTCTAACTCCTGAATTTTCCGCTTGAGATATTTTCGCTTTATGTTTCTAAACCCGTGTATGACGTTGTTTCGCGTTACTGTAGTTTAACTTCGGTGTTGTTGTCTAGCCATCGCTGCCTTGTTTGTTTTCGTTCCTCATTAAGCTTAATGTATTTTTCATCAAACCAAGGCTTGTTTCTCAGTCATTTGTTCTCACCTATACGTTGTTGACCTGCGCCCTTCAAAGTGTTACGAGTTGCCTCCACATCTTATTTACATTAATTCATTATTAGTACTAATGAATGTTACAGCACCAGGTAAGAGGCGCAGATTAGGTTAATGTGCCAAAAAGCACATGTTCACGAAAGGAAAATAAAATAATGTTTGGTTTCTTTAAGCGATGCACATAAAAGGCAATCATATGTTAATTATATTTGGCAGCAGCCCGGAAATTACAGAACCAAATCGGCTGCACATTTATGTCATCTGTTAATGAGACTAAGAATGAATAATTATGTAAATATCAGGCTTCTGCCAACTCAAGGATTTTTGCTCCTATTAATGGAAAGAAATCACGAACGGAGGAGGAAATAATACAAACTCAAGGATATTGGTTTTGTCATCCGAGATGTTCAGAGAACTTCCAACTGCCAGCAACTTCAATTTCCACCTACTCAGGACTTACGCCTACGCCAACTAAAGGTTAATGTCAAGACTCCAAGTTAATATCTCTTCGTTTATCATAACACAAACACCATATCTTTGATGATTTGAGTTTGGTTCCTGCAAGGCTTCAGTATCCAGATTTTCTTCTACAACATCCAGATCCATTACAGCAGGTATCCAAGAACGCCTAGAGGAATAGAACCACCTCCATTGATAGTCTTTGGCGACTTCAGGTAATCTCCAACATCTGTGCTAGTTTAGTTGGGTCCTTGCTTGCATGATACTTACTGTGTGTCACTCTAATCGTGTTGGATCTGGAATATTTGGTGTTTCTATTAATTAACACTATGGAAGTGACATTAGAAGTGCGTTGTTTCTGGAGAAACCGCGTATGAACAATATACCCAATCTTAGTTTGTTATTCCTAATCCATTAGATTACCAGATTAGCGTTAAAACATATCACACCTTTGAATTAGACACTAAATTATCAAAAGCGATCATAACACTATTTCCCCGTAAAGGTGTCACAGCACTAATGTTATCTTCATTATTACTAAAGTCGGCTAAGATTTTGAACTTATTTGAGATTTCTATTTGCTAATCTGCCTTTACACCCGGGATATCTAATAGTTTTACTTTGAATTTCCGTTGCTTTAATCCTTTGCTTTCCCTGTTCATGATGAACTACTTTTCTCTCACTTTTGTGATCACTAACTTACGGTCGGTGTTGCCTTCCGCTCCTCGGTACGTCCTAACATCTATTAAGTTGGTGTGTGTTCGTGTATCTACTAATACGTGATCGATCTGGTTGTGTGTTCTGCCATGAAAGTGTCCATGTGTATTGTGTACATCTTTATGTTCAAAGTACGTGCTCTTTACTATTAGATATTTCGATATGGCGAAGGTGATAAGTCTCTCCCCGTTATCGTTGCTCTTTTCGTGACGGCTTGAGTTTCCTATAGTAGGTCTAAAACTTCCTTCCCTGACTACCTTTGCGTTGAAGTCTCCCAACATAAGTTTTGCATAATACTTCGGTAATCGGTCAAATAATATATTTAGGTCATCGTAAAATGTATCTTTGTCGTTGTCATTAGCTTACTCGGTCGTAGCATGCACATTTATTACAACCTGGTTGCACCATCGAGTGCATATCGGAATGCAGGATAGTCCTTCGTTCACGAACTCATTCTGGACTGCTGAAACGATACTGTTCATAGTGAGGAATCCTGTTCCAAACTCGTGTGACTGAATTCCCCGTAGTAGAAAAATTATTTGCCCTGTCGAATGCTATCTTGACCCTCCTACCGGACTTCCTATATTGCTAGTATATCCAGCCCGTACATCGCAGTCTCGCGTACCGCCACCTGAAAAGCGCCCCTTTGGTATAACGTTCGTACGTTCCACGTTCATATTTTAAAGGTATTTCTTAATCCTTTTTTTGGAGCCCCCTAAAGTAATCCCCGCTCGGAGATCCGAATGGAGGACTAGTTTACCTCCGAAATATTTTACCCCAGGAGAGCCCATAAAACCACTTATTACTATTGACATGATTTAGCGATGTAGAGTTGTCAGCTCTACGACCTCAAAGTAAAGGCAGACATTCAAGATGTCATCTTCTGTCCATCTCTGAACCTTTCCGATGTAATTCATATCAGCCTCAGGGAGGTAATGGTATCCTTTGCCATGATATCTACTGCATAGCCTCTCTATTGAAACAATGGATCTATCGCGCAGAAAATGTGGCAATGTCTGTGTATAGAACAAGCCAAATGACATTGGGACAACTTTTCGAAGTAAACAACCGCATGATATTCTATAATGATGTGCAAGATCAAATGGAAGCCATAAATATCCAACACACACCAGAACAATGGAGGTTGTTATTAGAGCCGTCCAAGCTGAGTCTTAAAAGCTGTATTATTGCACAATGACAATACTTAGCCTCCAGTTCCAGTTGGGTACGAAAAGACATATGAAAATAGGAAGGATCTTTTAAACTGCGTAACTTAAGATAGATTAAGTCGCAAACATGTTTTGACTTAAAGATGGGTGCGATCCTACTTGGTCTACTACAAGGATGGATATACGAAATTTTGCTGTTGGCAATGTTAATCGGACAGCCAGGGAAAAGCTTTGCATGAACAAGTGATCAGATACTTACTCTCAGAATTTACAAGATTTAGTACTTATAAAATTCGGAAAGGTATTATCATTGGATCCCAAGTCAGAGGCCTATTTACAGGTGAACGTTTTGATGGACTTCTAATAAGAAAAGAATTGGAAATCTTTCAGAGGGTTGCCTTAAATTTCGTAGGGAACCATTAGACCCCAAACTGTAGGGAAATGGCTGATAACACGTTAATGTTTTTTTATGAAATGGGATGCAAAATGCCATTATAGATACACATCCCCCACTATCATTTGACTTTTATTCCGCACAACTGTGGTGCAGTTTCTGATGAACCTGGCGAGCGTTTTCACCAGACCATTTCGATATTTCAAAGATGATACCACGGAAAAGGAGTACATCCTTGCTAGCTGATTATTGCTATTCGATGGTGTTGGATTCCCCCGAGGTCCACTACAGTAGATAATCTAAAATGAGACGCCTTAATTGAAGTAAAGACAATTTAGTGCTCATGCTTATTTTGTCACACAACAAGAAAACTAGACTATTGGACAATTTTATTGCTATTTTAATGTTTATAATATAAGCATATAGAATTGCAGTGATTTCATCTCCGTAACAGGACAAAAGGTAAAACTTGTTGGCCAGTGTAATCGTGAATATGGTCACTTGGTAGCATTTCAAACACACAAACAGTAACTTAATAAAATAGGTTAACAACTGCGGTGTTTGGGGATGAATAGACGCACCGTATGTTTCTATTCTTTCGAATAATGTTTATGCCAATTTGATGCAGATACGTCGAAATGTATGGAACTAATTTAAAAACAATATTTTACAAATACGTTGGCAACACTGCCAACTGGAGTGCTTGGGGATGGGAACACTCACAGTATTTTTCTATTGTGACGAATAATGTTTTTTGCCATTTTTGGTGTAGATAGGTTTAATGGATGTATGAAAAATTGTTCTTAAATGGGTTGGCAACACAGACCCACTGCAGCAATCAAGATCAGTGATTCCGCCAAACCCCGCCTGTGGGGAGGTGTTTACCCCCAAAGTCTCGACAACACCCCCCCAATTTTATAATTTTTGCTGTGAAAGAAAGCGTACAAAACTTCACGTACATCCTCCCAATTTTGACTTTACACCCCACAAACTGAGAATTCTGGCGGAAACCCTGATCAAGACGGTTTCGGCGGCTCTGAGCTAGTCTATCCAAGACCTTTTCCACGACACCTTAACCACCTCCCTATATCTTGTGGTTTCTGAGATTTGTTTTTTGAACACTTGCTTATTGACAGACGGACTGAACGGGATAATAAGGGTTTTGCATTTTTGTTTGCTATCAAGGAACCTAATAATTAAGAAATGGAATTGAAAAGTCTTTGAAATTTTCATTTTTTTATTAAGCAATATACAGAGTGATTTTTTTAATGCTCATGGATTTCATTTGGTTCTAGAATTTGTAAATGAAGTCCGATTTTTATGCGGTTTGTGGCAAATGAACAAGGCAGGATGGAAGATTTGTGAGAATATGTTGAGCGGTTTAAATTCATCCCGGGTAATATCGTCCACGCTCCCAACAAAAACAGCTAATATTCACCAGTACCTTACAATTGGAATGAGGTTTTGGATTTATTTGAAGCGGAATTGCAGAATGGAAAAGCAGTATTTGTGTTATCACTCATAAACGTAAAATTTATGGCACAAAGAAGACATAATATAACATCTTAACTTTAGAGAAGATGCTGAAAATGTCCGCCTCCTTCCTGTAGACAAAGTCGAACACGCCGTTCCATGTTAAGGGCTATCAGACGTAATGCTTCTTCGCTAGTGTTCGCAATTTCAGTGGTAATGTTCTGCTTCAACATTTCAAGGGATGTAGGGTGGTTTTTGTACATAGGTTCCTTTAGGAACCCCCCACAGAAAGAAGTCAGGTGTAGTCAAGTCCTGAGACCTCGGAGGCCACAATCCCTTTGAAATTACCCTATTCTCAAAGAAACTATCAATCAAAGCCATACTGTGATGTGATGTGTGGTATGCACCATCCTGTTGATAATAACCTTGTGTGAGTTCAATGTCGTCCAACTTTTTAACAAATTCCATGAAAATTGCCCTGTTCCGCTCTGTGTTCATTGTTTCATTGAAGGAGAATGTTCTCACTATACGTTTGCGTGAGTACAACGGAATTTCCATTAGACTATGTGGATTATCTGCTGCCCATAACCGTGTATTCTGAGAATTAATGTACCCACAAAGATGAAACCAGGCTTCATCAGTAAATCATGTTATTTTCAGAACATCAGAATTACGCACAATGAACATTAAAAAACAATTACAGTAAACAACACCTTTATCTTTATCTGCACCCTTCAATTCTTGAACAGCTGTAATTTTGTATTGTCTTAATTGTGCAGTTTTCGCTGCCTTTTGACATCTTGAATAACTACAGCCGGTTTCTAGTGACAAACGACGGAGAGGTTTCGTGGTCGACCTCAGGAGTCGAGCACGGACATCTTCCACAACACCCGCCCGCGGGGGCCGATGCTTCCATGTCTCACTTTTGCTGTTTTTGTTGGGGCGTGGGCAATATTACTCGGGATGAATTTAAACCGGTAAACATAGTCCTATAAATCTCCCATCCTTCCTTGTTCATTTGCCACAAAGCGCATAAAAATCGGACTTTATTTACAAATTCTAGAACCAAATGAAATCCATGAACTTTAAAAAAATCACCCTGTATAACTAATAAAGTAATTTGTGTACACACTTTCACAGACAGAGGGAGCAATTGGATTGGTGTGTGCATCCATGTAGGTAAATGCCTGACGTCTCCCGTTGAGGCTGTCAACGATAACTATTACTTCCACCGAAAATATTGATAATATCCCAGGTTTATGATTTCGAGCAACAATGCTATGCAATCAAATCTTGTGTATATGTTTGGCTGAAATCAGATGCATAACATTGAGACAAATATTAAGTAGGTAAGGGGTGAAGTAAAGAATAATCTCCTGTAACAAATTAACATTGTGAAGTACGTACTCAGTGATTGAAAATAGGTGGCAGCACAATTTAAATGAAGGAAAATGTGAAGAGTACTTAAACACTTTTGTCAAAAGTAAATAAATTTTACAAAGAGATAAATAAAAATAATAACGTTTGTGAATAAAAAAATAATTACACATAAAGTGGAAATTGTAATTAGAAAATTGGGTTTAACTAGAATAGCTTAGTGTTGTAAATGCTTAGTTTCTCCTTATAACACAAAGTGGGCAAATGACGTCGGAGCGATATTTCCTTTCCAAAGAGGCTTGAAATAGACCGAGATGGTACCGTTTATTTTTGAAGAAAGACATTTATATGTCTTTCAGTAATTGAACTAAACCATTGCTTTTGTAAAAGAACTAACTTTAGTACTGGATTTCAGTACAAATTTAAATTTAGTTCATCACCTACCGTTTGATACCGTACAAAAATTCATTTTATTTTATCTTTAACAGCTACCGTCAACTTAAGATTTACCGAGCAGCCGTGACTCATAGGTGCAACGTTGGATCAGGCTGCGGGATGTCTTTGGGATCGATCCCAGCAGCCCACCATCCTGGTTGAGGTTTTGCCAGGGGGGTTCTTCAGCCATACCAGGAAAATAGTACCTACAAAATAGGTCCTGGATGACCTTCCAACATTCTCTCCCCATCCTATCCCAGTCTCAGTCTGAGATGCCTAAAGGCCATAAAATAAATTCAAAATAAGATTAGATTCATAATATTCAAAACTATCTTCAATCATACAACTTTGAAACATGCATAAAATTACCCGATGACTTCATTTGGAAAAACATCCACCCTTCATTTTTGAAAATTAAATTTTGTTCTTTTCAAGAGGGTACGTTATGCTATAGTCGAGTTGAGATAGATAAAAACAGTTGCCTTTGCTGTAATTAATTAAAAAATAATAATTACGGTATTAGTTCCAGTTCATGTACGTACCCCAAATTTTATCATACCAAGAAGCTACATTCTGACCTTCGCGCCATCGGCCGTCACATTAGAAAAATGGCGTTCATCCGACGTCTCAAAGACAGTTTTCAACATGAATGTGAAAATGGTGCAAGATACGAAAAAAAAATTAAAGAACACAACATTAGTTCTCATTTTCTTGTTTGGCTTATATTTCATCAATAGATATTGGACTGAATTTTTTTAAACGAAATTTGTAAGTTACAATTACGTTTTAATCACGATTTGTGACAGTCATGTGTCACTCACAGTTGTAATGGATGCTTTAGTATTTTATCGGTTCATTAACGGCATACTGAGGACAAAGTGACTTTATAGTGAGGGCAAAGTGACTGGAGATATAGCTAAAGAAATAGGTTGAAAAATTCAAGGAAGAATGAATGCTAAGTCTGTAGGCGATGTGAAGACCAGAAGAATTGATTAAGCTGTAACGATGAATGTACATAGAAAATGGACTATGATTGGGGTAAAGGAAGTGCATGTTGATCCTCGACTATTGACTCAAAAAATGTTGGTGTGACTAAATCTCTTTCCTGAGCTCGTACGTAAATACACTGCTCACCATTAAAAATGCAACAACCAAGAAGGAGAAAAGATAGCAGTCCCAAATTTGGCAGATAGATACCGTAAGTTACAAGTAGCAAATGACTAAACTTACCGGATTGTCTGATTTATGACTTTAAGATGGGCTTGACTGCAGCCGAATTAAGTCGACGGATACGTCAGACCTTTCAGGATAATGCTGTGAATGAACACACCGCCAGTCTAGTAACTTTGGACTTCGATCCGTCACGATTCGACCATTTACAGCCGAATTAAAATCTGCAAACATCCAGGCCCCTTCCGGGACTCGAACCTGGGACCTTAGAGTCGTTGGCCTAACACCTTAGACCGCACGTCTACTCGGTCGGCTAGGTAGCGGCGTGATTTTAATTCTGTGATATTAATTAAAAATTAAATTGGACAAACTTCTCGTTACGTAGATGAAGAACCGTCACGAAGACAGAAGGTCAGAAGATACGATGAATCGTATATGAGATTTGGCTTCACGGTACTTGGAAATCAGCCGCAGCGTGTGCTGGGTAATGAATTGTTGTCTGCTGAAAGTATGAAGCCTTCCAAGATGTTACGGCACCTGCAATCTAAAGATCCTTCGATGAAAGATAAACCACTTGAATTTTTCCAACGCAAACTCTCAGTACTTTAAAAGCAGAAGTTAACCATTACCCACATGACTCATGTAAGTCAAAAAGCACTTCAGGCATCATATCAAGTGTATCTGAGAATGATCGAAAAAAGCAAACCATATTGCAGACTATTTGATTCTTCCTTGTGTTCATGATAGTGTCAACAATGATCAACCCTGAAGAAGCTCAGAAACTATCAAAGATTCCATTGTCAATGATACAGTGGCAAGGCGCATTTCTAATTTGGCCCAAAATGTATGTGACCAGCTGAAGGAAATGATTTTAAAAAAGTGAATTTATTTCTATTCAACTGGAAGAGTCCACAGATGTAACAAATTGTGCTCAGTTCTTGTGTTTCATCCGATTCCAATCGACCGATTCTGTGGAAGAGGATATATTATTCTACAGACTCTTGCCTCAACGTACAACTGGTAAGTCTTTGTATCAGGTGTTTCTTGAGACTACAAATCCATTTGAAATAGAATGGGAAAAGTGTTTTTTAATCTGCAGCGATGGTGCCAAAATCTAAACTTTTAAGAAGAGCGGGCTTGTAGAAAGACTATCTATCAATCCAAATGCGAAATGGGTGCATTGTTTCCTACATCGGTAAGCTCTAGCCACGAAGAAAATGCCAGCTGAGCCTTTTCAGGTTCTGCATGATACTGTCAGAATTGTTAATTATGTGTAGAGTCGACTGTTAGAAAACTTTTGCGAGGAAACGGGTTCCGTCCAAAAAAAAAAAAAACTATTACTGCACACTGATGTAAGGTGGTTGTCACGCGGGGTTGTTCGATCTGCGCTTGGAATTGTTACAGGAATCAAGTAACTGAATCTTTTACCTCTGAAACAGGTCTACTTCAACTGGCTTACCTTGCCGACATCTTCATTCATCTAAATGCCTTAAATTTGACCTTGCAAGGACGGGACAAGACCATTTTATTTGTTCAAGACAAAGGAAATGCTTTTCAGAAGACATTAGGATTATGGGCATCCAGAGTCAAAACCCACAACTTTGACAATTTTCCTCTGACTCAAGACTGTATTTCAACTTGCGATTATTCTTTTGGCATGAAGGCGCTGTCCAGTTTAATCTGGAAACATCTAGAAGGGCTTCCAGAACAGATGGAATATATTCCCTTCGATGAAAATGCCGGTTCAAGATGGATAGTTAATTTATTAATTTATATCTGAGTATTAATTTCCATATAAGTTTTGGCCATTTAGTATCTGATGATTTATTTAACACAAGTACACTGTTCCTTGTAGATATTAAAGCAGTATAAAAGATATGTTGGGAGATCAGGTGAAATACAATTTGAAAGCTCACAATGAAAATTAAGAATTACTGAAATTTCAGAAATTCGTATCTACATTAAGATATTTGAAATTATCTGTGAAATATCTTGGGGGAAATACATTAAAACCTTAAGTGGAACAGTGATCCAATTGTTACTCAATCACAGATGGGTCCATTTCGGACAACAGTGAACACTTTTTGAATTCCGGTGATGACGTTAGTTGTCGGAGTTTGCGGGAAACTTATTAATCCAAAGATCAATGTATAACTAAGCGAGCCCCTGACAGGAAAATATGGGTAACAGTAGTGCTCCTAGTGTCAGGGGAACGCAACACCAAACAAAATCGATATTCAGTACTTCGCGTGGCATGGCAGGTTTGGTTCTAACTTGTGAGCCAAATTCGATAAGCAATTTTAAATTTCTCGGTTATACTGATAGGCAAATCTCAAATGTTACCATATATTATAAGGGATATCGGTACAAGATGGCCTTGGACCGCCACCTCTGCTGTTCTTGGTATCCGACCAACAGCGCACTGACCTTTACTTTCCCCCACCTTCGGCCACCTCTACATCCGAAATGATGTAACCTTTATACTAGTTTTTCTAGGACCTTCCTTCTTGTTTTGTATCAAGAGTTATCTCCCACAGGTTGTCCACATCGTTCTGTTCAGTTACAATTATTGTCAACAGTCGATTTTGGATTCCAAGTTGGCAACCCTGTATCTCTTACACGGGGTGGAATTTGAGAATACGAGAGAGGACTTTTTTTTCTTGTTTCGATCTCAGGAATCATCTCCCGAAGTTTTTCCACATCTTCTGGATTCACCATATATATATATACAACGTGTATATATATATATAAAATCATATTCAGCCATTTTCTATCCAATGCTGGATAAAGAGCTAGGCCTTCCACATATCTCGGTCTGCTGATATCCTCATCCATGTAGCTCCTGAAAAACGCTTGATTTCATCTACCCATCTTGTATTTGGACGTCGTCTCGGTCGTTTCTTTTCTCTAGGAATCCAATGTAGTACATTTGTCGTCCACCTTCCATCTGTTCGTCTATGTGACCGGCCAATTTCCACTTCAGCTTCTTCGCAGTCTTGATTACATCCTCTACTTTTGTTTGTGCGCGAATCCATTCATTTGTCTTCCTGTCACTCCTGGTTATTCCTAGCATGCATATCTCCATTGCTCTTTGTGTGACTCTCAATCTTTGAGTCGTTTGCGCATTCAATGTCCAAGTTTCACAGCCGTACATTATCACAAGTAAAACACATTGATTATAAACTTTACGCTTCAGACACATTGGTAGTTTGCTTTTGAAAATAAAATGTAGTCTTCCAAACGAACTCCATGGCATTTTACATCAGTCAACTTGGCATTCGATGTTTTGAGCTGGCCTAGGTAAACATACTCATCAACTATGCCTATTGTCTCTCCGCTAATCTTTATTTCCCTTTTTGCAGCATGTTGATTGTATATGACCTTTGTTTTACTAAAATTCATTTTAAGGCTTATTTTTGAACTCTCGTTATTCAGTTCTTCCATTCTGATTTGTAGTTCTTCCGCATTTGAAGCAAACAGGACTATATCATCAGCGAATCGTAGGTGATGAAGATATTCGCCATTAATTTTAATTCCAACTTCATCCCAGTTTAAATTTTGGAACACTCTCTCCTGAACCGCAGAAAACAGCTTTTGGGAAATTGAATCTCCTTGCCTTACCCCCTTTCCAACTTCAAATTTTCACTTTCTTGATGTAGTTAAATGACAGATGTGTCAGTCGAATAAATGTTTCGCAGTAGCTTGATCTTGATGTACGCATTTTCGATGCCTTAATGTTCAAGTGATTTAAGTACTGCTGACAAGGAGACCGAATCGAAAGCTTTTTCGAAATCTATGAACCCCAAACATAATGGAAGTTCATATTCATTAGTCCTTTCCATAACTTCATTCAATGTTTGTATGTGGTCCATTGTGCTAAATCCACGACGAAATCCGGCTTGTTCACTTCCCTGATTAAAATCCAAGTCCCGTTCAATACGATTCAAAATAACTTTGGTGAACATTTTGTATAGAACTGACAGTAAACTAATTGGTCTGTAGTTTTCGACGCTTTCTTTGTCCCCTTTCTTGTACAACAAAATGATAACAGCATTATTCCAACTTGAGGGTATTTCTCTCTTCCTCAGGCACATTGTGAATAATTTCGCAAGTTCCTCTTTCATATTTTTACCTCCCCGTTTAAACATCTCTGCAGTGAGTCCATCTTCTCCTGGCAACTTTCCGTTCTTCATCCCTCGAAGTGCTTTATCCACTTCTTCTTTCATTACATCTGGGACATCTACATCATATATATATATATGTAAAGTTTATAATCAGTGTGACTTACCTGTGATGATGTACGGCTGTGAAACTTGGATATTGAATGCGCAAACGACTCAAAGATTGAGAGTCACACAAAGATAAATGGAGATATGCATGCTAGGAATAAGCAGGAGGGACAGGAAGACAAATGAATGGATTCCCGCACAAACAAAGGTAGAGGATGTAATCAAGACTGCGAAGAAGCTGAAGTGGAAATGGGCCGGTCACATAGCTAGACGAACAGATGGAAGGTGGACGACAAATGTACTACATTGGATTCCTAGAGAAAAGAAACGACCGAGACAACGTTCAAATACAAGATGGTAGATGAAATCAAGCGTTTTTCAGGAGCTACATGGATGAGGATGGCAGCAGACCGAGATAAGGGGGAGACCTTTATCCAGCAGTGGATAGAAAACGGCTGAATATGATGAATATAATATAAAAGACATACTACATTGTTCAGGATTTTATAATGCCGTTTGAATCCCTTTCTGCATTCTGGTACGCACATACTGGTCCAAATAACAAATTCGCGTGTTCCGTAGGGGGCACTATAGCTCCTTGGGAGCACGCTTATAAAAGAAAATCAAAACATAATTGATAAAGGAATAATGTCCTGTTTTACTTTAACACCTGAAGCATCTTATTTTTAAGTACGTAAAATCTTTGGTTCTATTTTGCTTATACTTTCATTAGCACAAAAAAGTGTGTTATCTGGCAGGGATTCCGCAAGGATTTTCAGTTTTGGGGTGTATAGTCTAAATTGGGAGGGTATAAGTGGAGTTTTGCACAGTTTCTATCGATGTTTGGCCGCAAAAAATTAATGCTAGGGGTGTTGTCGAGAATTTTGGGGGGCGTGGTGGAATCACTGGGTCCGCCCTTTCATGCACTGAATATCAGACAAGGGTAATAGGTTGAACTCATATATCCTAGCGAGCTTTATAGTGGACAAACACAGTGTGTGTGGGTTTTGTCGGAGCTCCCCCTTTCCTCCCAGTTTTTATTCCACCAGCTCATTCATCATCATCCATCTGGCCAGAGTCAAAATTACCTAAAAGACTTTAAATAAATTAAAAAAATCATATACCCTACCATACACCAAAATATTTTTATTTTAGTGCGTATAACTTGAACAATTTGATAAATGTTCTTCATGCAGAATTTGTAAAGATGCCTTGGCGCGTTTCAACTGTACTATTTTTTTCCACTAACTTGCAAAACATGAATTCCAAGGAGTAGGAAGTTTTGAAACTATTCTATTAGTCCTACTTTACATAATTTTTTATTTTTGCAATTTTCAGAAGTGTGACAATTGAATTCGTTTTACGGTAAAGGGAAACCATAATTTGGTCAATATGTGTAAGTCTTTTCTTATTGCAGCAACGTGGAGAAGGAATGGGAAGGTAGCCGCCAGGGGCTGTATCAAAGTATCACCTGGGTGCTTGCGAAATGTTCATAAAATGCTACTAACATTCTAAAAAAAACAACACTTGTCTGTATTGTCTCTCAAATGTCCATATAGGTTGCGAAAGGGCCCATCTACAAATCTTGCAGAATTTATGGGAGGAACCTTCTTTCCCACCTTTTCACTGCAATGCATTGATACGCAAAATAGTTCACCCACGTATCCATCCTCTCTACGAAGAGGCTATGACAACACTGACACACAATTTTCGAAAGAACGATATATGTCGCGTGCATAAAAAGCCCCTAAATGTCAGTCGAGATAAAAAAAAAGAAAGAAACACGAAATGTTAAAACCACTGTGGAAATCGAAGCACTTTGAAGTGGACGTTTGTGTGTCTCAGGTAATTAAGCCGTGCCTCTGCCCGATAATGATCTTATACTGTTTGATATTTCATTTTCATGTAATAAGTTTATGTTCATGGCGTGTGTGAAGTTGGCCACCCCAAATATTTGGTCCAGTCGTGATTTTCCTTGGGCCAGTTAATACTCAATTTGGGCTCGTTGAGCTAGCCAATTTCAGCTTTTGGGCTAGTCAAAGAAAGGAGATAGGGGTGTCCAAAGCTAAGGGGGCTAACTTCACGCTAGCCCCCCAAATGTTTTGGGCTAGCTGAGATTTCACTTGAGCTGCGAAGGACTCATTTTGGGCTCGTTGGGCTAGCCACTTTCAGCTTTTGGGCTAGTCAAATAAAGGTTGTCGAACTTTTTCATGTGTATGTGATGTTCCTGTAAACTTGTCTGTGACTTCTGATATGTATTTTGTATATCATTTTATTGTATGTACGATATTATATACAAAGTTTAAAGAAAAACACACATAAGCTAATCATAATGTAAAATTTCTTTACAACGAACATCGTTATAACGAAATTTCCGTTAGAATGAAGTTCTTCGAAATCCCGCCGAATTCGTGTTCTCCAAAACAGTGTTCATTACAATGAATTTTCGTTATAAAGAAATAAAATCACCAGTCCTGTAAAATTCGTTATAATGGGATTTTTATCTGTATAAACATTCCACTGAAGTAACAATTTACTGGCAGTAATTTTATGAGGTTTGCTACTCACCATTCATATTTCATGATTTTTATAAATACTGAACAGTATTGAAATTTTGAAAAACGACCACCCTTGAAATACTTATTAATAATACCTATGAAATAAAATGACTAATAATTTGAAGCTGATTCTTTTAAACAAACAGCATTATTACGCCTGAGACAAATAGGTGCAATAGGTTAATCCTTTAGTTCTGCACAATCTATCAATAAGCGTACAATAGAATAGTACGTTTTGGTAACCAAACCCACTTACAACATCGGAAGAATGATTGTCTAGTTCGAATGAATAGAACTGGGTAAGGAATGGATTCAACGTCTAACTTTTCGGGTACTTTTTTCTGTTTTACTTTATTTCTTAAAACTTTCATTGATGTTCATTCTCCCCGATGATGTAAGTGGGTTTTACTTATTACGAAATGTAAGATTGCACTGCATTTCTTAACGGATTGGAGTTAGCACCATCAACGTCAAACATGTGGGAACCCTTCTTCTGTTAGCCGAAATCAACAAAGATATTTAAATTAGTACCAAGTTATTCCATAATTAATGTCTTATGTGCGATGACCGCTACAATGACGCCATCTGACGAGCGAATAGTGAAGTAGACGTAACATGACATAGCTAAGTCATATAGCACACTCGATTCTGCAGCAGTGTATAGAAGGAGAACAGTCTGCTCCACATTTTGGAAGTATGGCTTATGTTTGATCATGACAGTGTCGGAGGACCACATACGGCATGTTATGTTCTATGAATTTCACCAGAGACATCCAGCCAGCGCAGCGCAGCGGCACGAAATATCAATGCCGTATATGGTCAAGGTGCTGTGGATGTGCCAGATGTGATTCCATAAGTTTCGGTTTGGGGACATTAGCCTCATGGATAAGCCACGAGAAGAGAGACCTGTGATGATGGACAACGATACTCTGCTAGCAGCGGTGGAGATAAATCCAATACAAATTGTTGAAGAACTGGCCAGCGAACTCCATATCACCCATTCGACAGTTCATCGTCATCTGCATTATCTGTATGTACCTGTCTAAACTCGGAAAATGGATACCCTATGGGTTAACGCCTCCACGGAAGCAGCAGTGAGTTGACATCTGCAGTTTCCTGCTCATCCGTCACAAACGTGTGCCATTTCTTGACAGTGTGGTGACAGGAGAAGAAAAGTTGGCTCTCTACCATAATATTACACGCAAACGGCAGTGGGTACCTAGATGAGGGCAGCAGGAACTGTGTCAAAACGGATCTCCACCCCTGCAAAGTGACGTTGACTGTTAGGATATCCGTGGAATAATCCATTTTGAGTTCTTGCCACGTAACCAGACTATCAATGCAGATGTCTACTGTCAGCAGTTTGAACGCGTACGGACTACATTGTTGGAAAAACGTCTTGCTCTGGTTAATTGCAAGGTTGTGCTCATCCACGGTGATAACGCGCGCCCACACACGGCAAGAAAGACATGTGCAAAGATCGAGGAATGTGGCTGGGAGAAACTCCCCCACCCGGCGTTTTCACCAGATCTTGCACCAACAGACTACTGTCTTTTTGCAAACAGCCTGCAAAAACACATTTCTGGGAAAACGCTACAAAATGAGAATGACGTGGGACGAACAGTGATCCAGTTCTTTGTCTCAAAAACCGGTGACTTCTGTCAGTGGCAGATTCAACAGCTTCTTTTCAGGTGGCAGAGTATTCTGGAATCCGATGGATACTATTTTCCTGACCTACAGTAATGTTCCAGGTAAGTTATCGTTCTTTTCCTCACGATATAAAAATACGACATTACTTGTGGGATAAGCCGATACATTTGACAAATATTCTTGAGTATTATCTAAGACACTTTCTAAGCTATCATGGATACTTTATTTTATATTACCTGTTATTCTAAAATATATTTAGAAAGGAAGACTGAATCATAAAACGAGATTATGATTCACTGTTAGATCATCAACGTTAATGAAAAGCACGTTAGACAATGTTTTAATAATATATTTGTAAGACTATAGTTATTTATAAAGTCCCATGCACTTATCAGCAATAATCCACTCCTTCTCTCTTTTTTGTCATAAAGTGTAGATGCCTTTGATGCCCTTTGGATAAATTTGCAATGAGATTGTCCTATAAACGTCCCGTTGATACCCATACGCGTCCCAAACACGTCTTGCGAGTATTCATGGGAATTCCATTTTATAACCAATGCGTACGTACAATACCCCACACACTGTCGGAAGCCAACAAGGACCAATAAGTAACAACAGCCTGTTTGTCGTTGCCTTCTCGGCACCGTAACACACCTATTTTTGATCGAGTGCTCACCAGTGACGAAAAATGGGTCCTGTATAAGACTCCCAAGCTTTCAAGACATTGGTTGACACCGCGGAAACCTGTCTCACATGCCAAGACCCACCTCTATACCAACGCATGATCATACCCTGTATCTTGTGGTCTAGTTAGTCACCACGTGATGCACTACGAGCTGTTATCACCGGACCAAACCATTACTCGAAGCAATTGGAATGTGTGCAATAGGGACTGCAACAAGTAGCCAGCATTGGCTAATAACAAAGGTGTACTGTTCCTTGTCGACAATGCCAGGTCATGGGTGGCCAGGTTTACCATACAGTGACTTGGTGCACTGTGCCATCAACCATTCTCTCCGGACCTTGCTCCAACAGATTATCTCCTCTTAGATTCCCTGGACAACCACCTTCCTGGGAAATCCTTCTCCAATGAGGCAGAATTGCCTCAGGTACTCATGGCATTCTTTGCGTTCAAACGCTCCTAGTTTTGCCGAGAGAGCATTGCGCAGGCGCAGAAAATTTGGCCAAAGGTGCTGAATGCCGATGGGGATTACTTTGAAGACAAACGGTAAATGACATTTTCTGTATACCATTCTGTTTCTATCAAAAACGGTAAGAAAGAAATGAAAGAAGACAAAATACTAATTTTCTAAAATAAAAATCTTTTACTAAACATTGACATTAGTATACCATCAGTTCCCACAAACATTTTTCTGAAACTTGCGGAACCAAATACTGATCATATAAGCGTCCTTACTTTAAATATTTTGCAATCTGATACGCGACTATAATATTTGATCAGAAGCTTTAGTTTGGTAGTTTTCCAAGTGTTAGGTCTTAAACGAATGTTCTTTATTCCCGATATAAAGCTGAATGTGATGCACATAATTATGAAGACAAAAGCTCTTATACTAACAACGTTGTTTTATTGTTTTAGTTCGTGTTTTCTCCGACAGAGTTCTCCTTGGTGAGAACAAAGACCTTAAATTGCCTAAGAGAGAGGGAGGGGAAAGCATTGAGCTCTTAACCTCGGAAAGTAATCCTTCATTAAATCGAGGACCGCATGCTTTGACATCTTAAGTTTGTCACCCGCTGGTGCTTCGTAAAGTTGGTTGATTGGGAGAGGAGGGAAACGTAAATGCCCTTATTCAGATCCTATAATCTCAAGAGCCTGTATTTGTGAAGATACATAACATTCCCACGTTGTGCGGCAACTCAGCGGTCTCTCAGCAGCCATATTGCCTAATTGCCTCACACACAGGAGGTAAATTGACTAATATAATCGTTAAGTGCTGTGTTGCCAACTTGTTCAATATGATTGAAATATTCTTAAAGGTGTAGCTGTTAGAAACAATAGCTTCTTCCTGTTGTCAGTGTTGTTTAAAGAATGTTAGTGGATGTGACAGGAAGTGACAAGAAAATTCTATATATTTGGGGATAAATAACAAACCCCTAATGAAAATTTTAATAATTTTATCTTATTCGTTTATCATACCTTTTATTTCCTTTGAACTTGGTTTATTTATGGCCTTTATGATCTATGGCTGAGACAGGGATAGTTTAGGGAAAATAATCCAGAAACGAGTCGACGAGGGTCTAACGTAAGTTGAAGCTACTATTCCGGAATTTGCCTAGTGTGACTGAGAAAAACCCTGGAAAAACCTCAGTCAGGATGATCGCTCGCTGATATTGAACCCAGGATCTCCCGAATACGATTGAAATGAATTTCTCTTTATAGCCTTTAAGCTTCTAAGGCTCAGCCCGGGATAGGGGAGGGAAAAGGATTCGGGAAGGCGTCGGCTAGGGCCTATGTTAAAGATGCCATTCCAGCATTTGTCTGGTGTGACTGAGCAAAAAACTCAATCAGGATGGTCGGCTGCTGGGATCGAACCCAGGACCACCCGAATGCTACACCAACACTCTACCACTGAGCTACGGCGACTTGGTCAATGATCTACTAAAGGTTCTACGGCAGCTCGGTCTCTACAACTTCATCTTTTAGTATAATAATTGTGCATAAATAATACCCGAATTAGTTTCATTTTCTTTTCTTAATTACCTCTAATGTTACCCATTCCTCACCTACTCTATTCTGTACTTTCTCGCGTACAATCGGCGACAAAATTTCATTCCTTTTTATATATTTTTTTTATTAGTTGTTCGGAAATTGATATAGAGATTTGTGTACTATTTTTGGTATTTTAAAAAGAACATGATTCTCTGTAAGTTACATGAAAAACAGTACTCGAATCTATCAGTTCATTTCTAAGTTATTTGCTAAAGAAATTTTACCAGAGGGAAAGAAGTTTTGGCGTTGATTGTACCTAACTGATATCTTCTTATTCTCCTCCACGCTCACATTGCAAAAGCTTCGAATTCTATTTCTTTATTCTTGTATTTAGTCGATATTACATGTAATATCTATTCGATATTACATCATAGTACGCTCAAAGAGTTCAAATGCATCAAAATGTCTTTCTCAGTACACGAAACGTTTAAATGCATAAAAATTAAGAAGTGATTCGTGTGTCTGCATAACAAAATACATTATGCAGTTATGAGCATAACGGAATACATTATACTTTTCATCATAGAATATAATAAGCACTTAATTATATAACGGAATATAATAATAATAACCACCGGCGTTACAGACCGAAAGCGTTAGTCTGTCCGCGGTTGATGGAACTGCGTCAACCTGAGTGACGGCAGTGTGGTCAGTATTGCGCACCACCTAGCCTCGAACTACAATTTATTGTTATAGGTCTTGACATTCACAGCAAAAAATGATGCACTGGGTAACCGTAACCATTTTATTTCTTCTGTGCACCACACTGGTAACTATAGCAACATAAAGGAATGACGTAGGACTTAAAAATTTCATTTGAATACTGTTTTCACGCAAATTAGAGTTTGCGAATACCGGGTTTAGGTAGTCTATGAGACAGTGAATAAGGCGTTTGGAAAATTGCAACCGGATCGTCTCGGTTGTAGTCTATAATTTAATCAACTGGCCTAGGGAAATTACTGTAAATTATTTTATGTTTCATTATGTATTATTAAATTTTAACTAAAAAAAATTACTGTAAATTCGTTCATTTTTCCTTATATATAATAAAATGTGAAATAAAAAATTAGTGAATCTATGTATATGACGATATATTGTGAAGAAAAAAAGTGTTTAAAAACTGTTTTGAATGTATTTCCGAGGTTTTAATGCTCTATCATAATACCTCCCCGATACTTTGACTTTACTATTCAGCGTTGGACAGAAGCTATAATTTACGACAGTTTCTGTAACATTTGCGAGTCAGCAAATTCCTTCTAAAAAGTTTTGTCGATGTGGTTTAGCAGTATCTCCTTTTCATTTTTTAAATATGAAAGTTGGCAACTATGCATTCTTGTCCCTTTTGTACTCAACATGATGACTTAAATAAATCTCAAAATCAGTAAAGTTTAGCCGCTGAGTTTTGTGTGATGTTGAAGCATATTGCTTTTCGTTTCGTAGTGATTCTCAAGGGAGGAGACAGACAGACATTTTCTCATTCCTTTACTAGACATCGCGTTAACACGACAAACTGGCTTGAATGAATAATCAAGACAGCAGCCTCTGCCACAAAAGTTGGCCATTAGTTTCTGTAGCTGTTGTTTGTAACGAAATTTACCTTGAACTTTTAAATGAAAAAGTCAATTTGTGAATTTCTGACCGAGTGACAACGTAGTCTATTATATAAGCCATACTGTAGGGTAATTTTTATTCTAAAAATATCTCTGGTATTAGTAACTGTTGTTTATTTGACTTCTATCCAACGCTGTTGTTATTTTCGTTGTGAACAATATCAATAACAGGAACCTAAGAATTATCTTTTAATGAATAAATATCTTTGAGCGTCAACACTTAAAAATTGTTATGTTAATAGAAACTTATTAGTTATGACAACGGGTTCACTTATTTATTACTTTTACAAGTGTTTTATTACTGTAACACTTTTCTTTTGTAAATGAACAATCAACCCTGAGGAACCTAACTTACCTATACAATGAATGCCTGAGGAATTGTACCTTCCCTTCCCAGTTAAAAGTAGCTACAATAATACCAATTTACAAAAAAAAAGGAGATACAAAACTACAGACCTATTTCTTTACTTCCTGTATTTGGTAAGATTCTCGAGAAACTAATAAAAAAAAGATTAATAGGATTTATAACACAACATAATGTATTTTGCAAAGAACAACATTAATTTCTTCCCCAAAGAAGAACAACAACTGCCACTTACACCTTCATTGACTGCATTCTTTGGGCTGTGAATGAAAAGGAATTAGTTTTAGGTATATTCTATGATCTTTAGTAAGACCTTTGATCTTGTAAATCACCAAATACTGCTTAAAAAACTAGAACATTATTTGATTAGAGGAAAGACATTACAATTGCTCCAATCCTACCTAACAAGCAGTTGAAGTCACACATAACACAGAAGGGGAAAAGGGAAAACATATATCAAAACAAATGACAATCCAACATGGAGTTCCACAAGGATCGATTTTAGGACCATTATTATTATTATTATTATACATAAATGATCTACCTACGTACATAACACAAGGGCAGGTAATTTTATATGCTGATGACACGAGCATCATTGTTAATGGAAAAGATTTAAATGACTTTCTCGCAAATATTATTAGAATATTAGAACAAACTAAAAATTGGTTCGACAATAACTGTCTGATACTAAATGACTCAAAAAAACACAATACATGCTCTTCCAGACAAAACAAAATACTATAATAAACGATATTAAAAACCACGCGGCTTTTTAAAATGTGGACATAAACACCAAAACCACGTTTTTGAAAATAACAATACACGAAAATCTTAAATGGATCAGCCACATAGCCCAGGTAAAAAAACAAACTTAATTCTAAATTGTTTGCCCTAAGAATTGTAAAAGAGATATTAAGTACAAACACATTAATTCAGGTTTATTATGGATTTATTTATCCAATAAGTTATGGCATCATATTCTGGAGCAACGTATCAGAAACAGCATCAATCTTCTCTAAACAAAAGCAGGTACTGCGTATCATCGCCGGAGTTAGCAGAAGAACTTCTTGTAAAGAACTCTTTAAACAATATAGAATACTGACTCTTCCTTCTTTATATCTTTATGAAATAGCTTTATATACAAAAACAAACAACGATACACTTATAAGAAAGCATAAATATGATACTAGAAAAAAAGAGGAAAAATTACATTATTTTTTTTACCAGACTAACCCTCGTTCAACAAGGTCCTCGTCATATTGGTGTCAAAATACACAACCAGCTTCCAAACATATATAAGAAATGAAGAAAAGATAGATAGATTCAAGAAACAGCTAAAGGAACACTTCACCTTACTTAGGATTTCATATTTGTTTTAGCAAATCAGCACTTTAACCTGGTAGTTTTGGAACCTGGACCTCTATTTTAGTAATATCTGTGTTCTTGATTTAATATCTAGATTCTGTTCTAGAATAATATTTCTTTGCGTGATTTATAAGGGACCCTTTTAATGCAAAAATAAATTGTGGAAACTAAATAAACTAGAACGTTCATAATGGGAGAGTCGTTGAGAAAATAAGAATTTGAATAGCACCAAAACGGTAAATTTAGGGAGAAAATGGAATGTGTACGATATTAAAGGAATTTATAACATACAAAATCAGTAGTAATTTACGACATGGCAATTCATTGTTCGGAATATCGGGACAATTCAGGGCCCCGTAAACATTTTGTTTCCGTGACGCCGGGACGTTAGACCAAAAAATAGGGACAATCCTGGATTTCTGGGACGCTTGATCACCCTATACAAATCCTTTTTTTTTTTCAAAACTGACATCGACAGACATGCAGGAACCACATATAAAAGGATATATTTTATTCTAAAATAGTGACGTAATCGATCTCTCCTAAACTGGGTGATTTGTCATCGAATGAGTCTGTATCGTCAGAACAGTAACACAACTAGAAAATCTTTTCAGAAAGGGATAAACAAAAGAAAAGGAGAATGAATTGAGAAAATAAAAAAATAAAAATCTTTAGCGTCCGGTATTCACATCCTTTAATGAACTCTGGTTATGTAAAGAATAAAATGACCTGATGTGAAGGATTTTCTTGTATTCTTAGAGAAAGAGTGAAACAGAACGACAACTTTGTTTCAATGATGCCACTATGCTTTTCGAAGAATTTTGCTTCAACAACAGCCAGTTTTGTCGTGTGTTTGTTGCTCTTTCAAATTTCTTTACGGAATAGTTTCAACACAGAAGCAGATATATCAGGTTGTAACTATCTTCGTTTGTCTTTGTCTAGTGCTTCGATTTTTCAATGAGAGTTTGTTTGTTTGCAAGTTCCTCTTTACTTTAACCTCCCTTTTCTTTTTTCATTTTTGAAAGGTAACAAAAGAAAAGCGAAGACACTTTTTCTTTTAAGCATTCAATATCCTCTACTTGTCTCTTGATGTTTGCTTCACCGTATATCATCTCTCTCTTTCTCTCTGTTCGTGGGTCTCGTTCACTTGTCTTTGCACACAAGAAGAGAATATTACTCAGCACAATCATCTTTCCCATGGTCTAACTTTACGTTTCTCATACTTTCAACTCTACGTTTTTCATACTTTTAACTCTACGTTTTTCATACTTTCAACTCTACGTTTTTCATACTTTCAACTCTACGTTTTTCATACTTTTAACTCTACGTTTTCCATACTTTCAACTCTACGTTTTTTGTACTTTCTATTCTACGTTTTTCATACTTTCAACTCGATATTTGAAACTGAAGTTCGATTTTTTAAATATCGATACTAACGATATATCGAATTAAATTATGTAAATATGAAGTGTAATATCGAACAGAATATTGAATATAAATATTGAAACCGAAATATTGAACCGACATAGCAAATTAATTATCGAAATATCGGACAAAAAATATATATAAAAAAACGAACCTTAATATCAAACTAAAATGTAGGAGAATCCAATCGAATATCGAAATATACACCAAAAATATGAAATACGAAATATTGAAGTATCGAACATAAATTTTAAAATGTAGAAATACAGATAGGGTGAGGGGATAGATGACGTATCACATGAATCATGATGAAAGTATTATTCCGTTTGCTCCCATCTTTCACAATTTAGAAGGAGAAACAACAGGAGACTAGAGGAGGAGTTTACTTCCCGGTAGAACTGAAATTGAAAGGAGAGCACTGCTTTATTCTTATAAGGACGTATCAGTTAAGCGGAATATTTTAATCATCGCTATTTTGTACACATCATAGATCTCATGTAGGTAGCAATTTAAACAGTTTTAAAGAAATATTTGAGATGCTTGCCATCTACACTTCTGTAGTTGTTGCCAATATTTAAGGCAGTGCTGCCATCTGGCTAGATATTTCGAAAAACATTCATATCGTCGCAGTGCGGTAAGATGGAACACTTTTTATTGTTATGTTAACGGTTCACAAGTTCAGCAAACCGTTTCAGAATCTCAGTAAGCCGTAATATTATCCAGTAAAAGTCATAAAGAAATAAATACTAAGCCACCTTCCTATATCAAGCCAGCCAGCCATCTAATGATACGGTAATACTGAACCCCAAAACAATCCTCCAGTACCACAACCCAGTACGTCCAGTGACACTACATGAGAAAATAATCACGAAACAATGTTTTAAAACGTTTTATTAAACTCATTTCTATCAATTCCTACTTCACTAATACCAAAAGCCTGGGAAAGATGGCAGTAGCCTATTTTATATTCCGACAACACTTGTTTGAAAACAAGACGTCTACAGAAAGAAACTTCAAGGATCCAAGTGGATGGTCTACATAAGACTTCGTACCATCCTCTTCATCATTTCACTACCTGCAGTTTTTCTTATGTCGTACGACAGTGACAGTTCCATTATTAATATTAAAAATAAATGGATTGAGTGCCTAGAACTGCATGAAGATACAACGTCTATAGAAGACTCGACCAAACATGACAAATACAGAAAATGGTTCGATGAAACTCGTTCATCTCATCCAGACAAGTGCTCTGCATATGGAAGGGAGGAAATGAGGTAATTACATAGCGTCAAGATGAAGCTGACATCTGAGGTATCATTCTTTTTAATTTACTCTCCCACTGCGCCATCTTATCCACCCCGCCGGTGGGACAGATGGCTAAAAGTAGCACGTTTTTAATTGCGTACTGTTATTACATAGGGGTGAGGAACCTAGCCATTGTGTGGTTGCGTTCTTCCTAAAGGATAAAAATGTAAAGTAATCTATTTTTGAAGTAAACAAAAGCATAAAAGGACATCTTCGTTTTGTTAACTTAAAAGGTGCACCAACTATTGCCCCTTTACCCTATATAAAAAACGAGAAAGCGAAATATCAATCCTAAATATCAAATTATAGAAAAAAATATCGAACCAAAATATCGACATATTGAACGACAATGACGATATGGAATATGGAACCGAAACAATATAAGATCGAATTAAAATATGAAATCTAAGAATTGAAATATCGAACACAAATGTCGAATCTAAATATTGATATATCGAATATCAGCAAGTTTCACTATCGAACTTTAGATGTTTTAAATCGATTCGATATATCAAAATTTGGAACACCTCAATATTTTCTTGAGTTTGCAGCAAATGAGATAGAAAGAGAAGAAACAGCGAAACATGGGAACGAGGATGAACATAAGAAACAGAAGGAATAGTGATTGGAACAGAGGAAACTACAACAAATATAAAATATGGAATGAAAATGGGAAAAACTGTATAAACATTCACCTCTAAGTGTGAGAGAAGTATTACAAAATTAAATCTGAAATTATGAGAAAGAAATAAAGATAGCGAGAACATGTATAAAATTATGAAGAAGAATCAACGAAAAAAATTAGGAAATAACATTGAAGACTTTCCAAGTGTGGTTATGAAGGAAACTTAACAAAACTTCCATTGAACACGGAGTTTAAATAATAAGAAAGTGTGTTAAGAAAGAGTAAGTAAAAGAAGAACGATGAAGGAAATAACAAAGAAGAGAAAAGGTTACTAGTAAACATATTGATTACGAACACGATGTGTGTTGTAGAACGCAAATAAGAAAATAGGAAGAGGTAGAAAAAGACAGCTAACTCTTTACACACAGAAGATAAAAACGTTTTCAAAGACAGAGCGAAAAAGAGAAAGATTCAGACGTATGAAGAAGATTAATCCTGATGTAAACAACTTGCTGTTTTCGACAGAGATCGAGAAACATTAAACTCGTAGGCAGTGGCGGGTTGGAACTCTAGAAGCAGGTCCGCTATCTGGCCGCAACTTAGATTTGGGTATTTAATTCTAAACCATGAAACCCACAGACAAGAACACACACACCAAATATTGTTTTGAGAAATCGTCATTTAAAATAATAAAAAACGAACATATTTTATAGGAGATATGTTTAATTTTCTTTCATACGGTTTGTGTTGAAAACAACAGAGCATTATTACTTTAAACTTTAAAATACTGTACTCAGAACTAACTACAACAACGTATGCTTATGAATTAAGTTCGTAAAGTGTTTATTCTTGGTGAGTTAGTTCTTTACTACTACGAAAAAAAGTCTGTGATTTAATCAATATTTGTGTGGATGTGGTCTTTTCCAATGGAAATGAACATTAGAACTTCAAGGTGCTACATGAACGAAGGTTGAATTTTATGATTTTTAGGTCGGAAAAGCAAAGTTCACCTGGTTAGAAGAAAAGAGCAATGTATACTTGTATGCCGTATAGAGAGGTGCACGCTAATGCTTGAGAGTTGCATTTGTAGAGAATGAAAAGAATGCAGCCAATACATTCTTTAGATATCATTTTTTCTTAGTTGTCATCGCCAAGCAGCTGCTGTAGGTTCTTCAGTTTGTGTTGCAATGTCGTTATCACTCCGCCAGCTTCTTCGTTCAATAAATCTTGAGGATTAGGCCCTTCCTCATCCACTGCTCCGGTTCTCTCGAACAAGATTTTTTTCCGGTGAAGCTCCTCAAGTCTTCTTGGACCACATTGTTTTCGACTCCGATTCATCACGATTAATTTTAATGATCCTCCGACTATATCTGGGAACCGGGGTTTGTCCAGTGACGCCAACTCGAGTAATATCATTTCGCTAGCAGCAAATCGATCATCCACGTTCGTGTTCAAACTGTCCAAGAGTTCTCGATACACTTCTACGTGGAATTTCTGTAAGGTGTACATCTCAGTGTCTTCGTCCGATGCCGTTTCCCCTGACAATGACTTTCTTCTTGCTTTTACCCTTCTTGTGAATGGCAGTATCGATTTCGCAGTTCTCTAAACATAGCTACCTCCTGAAGGTTGCTTTTGGCAAAAGTCGTTCCCGTCCGCTGCAAATAGAGAATTACAGGTATTGGAATCTGGAACATCTTGCAAAACAGGAAAGCTGTCAATATCGTTTCGAATAAGCATCATGATTTCTAGACGCGTCGAGCCTCTGTAACGGTATCCAGATCAGTATTGAACTCGTAGGCTTCTAGAAGTGAACGTCGTGGTACTGCTCGGGATTTCTTAATCCTACGACGGCATCAAGTTTTCTGAGTCAACGAATTGTGCAAATCTTTTTAAGACGATGAAGCTTTTCTCTTCCTCTTTCTTCAACGGATTTTGACACCAAACATCTGCTCTCTTGTTCTACCTTGAAGTGGAAACTGCTGTCTTCTGAACGAGGGGTGAGAAGCAAATGAGTTGGGAACATTTAGGTTGTGATTGAAATCGTAGCTTCCGGAACTTCTTTTTCGTTGTGTTCTCTCAAACCATGAAACTTCCTCTCAAGTTTGCGTCTTCATCCGTTGCTAGACTCACGAGATGTCTCAGGTCAATGCCACAATTATTGAGTTGGGACTTGATGGTTTCGAACAGAGCCTTCCGGTGCTACCTTGAATGTCCACTACGAAATAAAACAGTCGGTCGACCACCTTGTCTGAGAAGACGTATCGAAGACTTGCAACAAAACTGTCAGTTGTAGTGTCTTGAGTCGAATGAATGATCTCCCAGAGTGTATATTCTCCCTTCATTCACCTACGTGCAGATATTTGTATCAACTCTCCGATTGTCAGGATGGTGTTATTTACGAATTAATTAGATAAAAAAATAATAACTTTTTAAAGACATACTTGTCTTAAACAATTCGTACTAAAACGTAAAAAAAATGTTTATGCATGACTAGAAAGAAAAGCATGAGGTGCACTCTCATATACAGTCACTTTATAAATTCTTGAATTGACGCGCTTCATGCTTTTCTTTTTAGTTATGCATAAAGGAAATTATTTTTTACGTTTTAGTACGAATTGTTTAAGAAAAATATGTTTTTAAAAAGTTTCTTATTAAATTTTTTAAAGTTATTTCAGGGTTAGGATTCTTCTTCTTAAGCTAATGTTTTGTTACCCAAATCCTAAAGTTTTCTGCAATCAGTCAAACCCAATATGGTTACAGGCTAGCAGTTTTTTTAGGATAAAGAAGTCCATATATATATAAAAAAATATATTAAAATATGCTTTTAAAATATATAGAAATATATAAAAGTAATGATGGAATATTGTATTGGAACACGACTTGCGTCGATGTGCAAAATTCTATCATTGTATGACGTCGGCAAATGAGTTAAATCAACGTTCCAAAATTTGAGGACACCACAAACCATTGTGAACTAAAGAAAAGAATGTAAAAAGACACAACACTTCTTTGGAAACGAGTTTAACAAGAGCAAGAAAATTCATTACTTTTCCCCGAATTGTGATCCCTCAGTTTCTTCCAATCTACTTACAAATTCGTTTCTGTGACTTTGAAAAAAAAACAGCACGTTCTGAGTAGCCAGGCAAATTGTATTATTGAATGATTCTATGGAGATCTTGCCTCCGTTTCAGAGAATATCTTCTTTCTTCCGGTTGCATAGGAGAGTCTTATGCTCCGGCAACAGAAGCAAGGGCAGATTCTTTCAGGGCACATTACTTTTTTCTGGAGGTGGTTCGTTGTCTTAACATATGTGATGTGATTCCAGGAGACAACACACAGATGGCAGGAGTGATGGATGAGTTACTATATTTCTTTTCTTTTATTAAAACACAAATTCGAGAGCAACAATGCAAATTTTGGTCGATTTAATTTATTTTAGCATAGTTAACAGACTTTTGAATAGGCACCTAAGTCGAGAAAAATGGTTTGGGTAAAGTTTGATTAATTTCCTTTAGTTTAATTTAGTTTTCATTTTATTGACTACCTACATTCATTCCGTTACTCCTGTACCTTTTCGATTTTTAATAGAGGCTAGGATGTCCCGAAAGTTGACTCGGTAAAGTGAAATTAGGATAGATTAGTTTAAGCTATTCCTTCTCCAATTGATTAATTTGTATTATTTGGTATTATAAGATTAGGTGATTGTATTATTTGGTGCTGTCAGTTTCCATAGATTGTGTTCAATGTAAATTTCGATGTAAATTGGATGAATATATTGTGTGCTCTTAGATTAGATTGTTGTCTTCCTATCCACAAAGCCGCTGGGGAGGGGGGGGGGGAACTAACTCTCTATGATGCAACTCCTCTGGTGTGGTGTTAAATCCCCATAGCTACACTGAAGGAACTACATCCAGAAGAGTTAGACCGGTATTTATGAATTTGAATATGAGAGTGACTTAAATCCTCGTCAAGGTAACTTTTAACTTTATTCCTTTTTTATACGTTGTAATATTTATCAATATTGTCTGCGTGGGCTAAAAAAGTTATATTTTACAAATATATTATTTCTAGACATTCGCGTCAGGTACATTATTGCGGACTAGCAGACCGGACCAGCACGCCACTGCTCGTAGGAAGAACTTCCTTATCATTAAAAATAAGGTATACCACTTTTTTTTTTTTAAAATCAAGGTTGGCATGTGTAAACATCTCAATTAATATTCAGAGAATGTTCGTGTTGTTATTAAACGTCAAACATCTCGGACAAATGTTCAGTTCATCTCAGTTGAAATCTCTCAACCTACCCGAGTGACAGTGTGTGTTTGGTTGGACAGTGATAAACAGAAAACGTGACTTCAATAATCATATATTAAAAGAAACAAAGTCTGTTTAACGTCAATGCTATTTGACATACTAAATGCAAAGCAAATCATGTTGCAATAACGGACAGAATACTAATAATGAAATATAACATTATTGAATCAGCGATCCAGTATGCAGTGACATGCATAGCCCGAGTTTTTTTTTTTTTTTTTGATGGAGTCTCTGTCAGCATTTTCAGTTTGGGAGTTCCAACGCTACAATTGGAGGAGGAGTGTGAGTGGAGTTCTGCAGGGTTTCTATAGATTTTTTGAGTGTAAGAATCGGTTAGGGGCGTACTGGAAAATTTGAAGGGATGACAGTTCCCATTTTAAAGGGATTTGGAGAAGGTCCAGGAATGAATTTAAGTAAAATATACTATAAGTCTGTCCAAAATGATGCTAGTTTTAGGTAGAGACCTGATTTTGGGGGCTGAGGCCAGGGTTTCTAGGACTCCCTTCTTAATGCTAAATTATTTTCATTTATTGATACGTGCTGGATATGCACCTATAGCCGAAATGCGTCATTTGTCTGAGGAACGAGGTCTCTTAGCGAGCACTCTTCTGTTTAAGGGATGACGAAGGTATAGACTAGGGCCTATTTCTAGACACAGTTCCGGTAGTTGCTTAGTGAGACTGAAGATAACCCTGTAAAATCTCATTCATGATGGCCACCGTGAGCAAGCACGAACCCGCGCCGCCTCTCGAGTGTCTCTAATTCAGCGATCCTGGAATATAGGATCTCGGTCCACTTGCATACATCGCTGATCGTGTTCATATAAAAAGTTGTTTACGATCACGTATTATTTTCTAGAAATAGAAAGCTCTTTATATAAAATGAACTTAACAATAGTGGAATCGTTCGGCCGTAACTCATTTAGTAGAGCGTTAACGTCGCATTCAGCTGATAATGGGTTCAACACCATCGGCCGGCCACCCTGCACCAGGCAAATATCGGAATGGCACCTTCAACTTAGAGCCTGGCCGACTCCTTCCCGCGTCCATTCTCCTACCCTATCCCGCCTGCGCCATATATGCTTAACGGTAATAGAGCAAATTTAATTTCAATAACAATGTTCATTGCAACGCATTTTCTACCTAAGAATATAAGGGAAAAGTGAAGAGGGATTCTGGAAAAATTCCATGAAAATTACATAAGAGCTCAGGATATCGGGCCAATATCAGCCCAATGGTGGGTCAACCACGATCAATGTTGGCCCGATGTTCTGTACTGCTAACGTATGTTCTTATTAAATATCTTTAATGATCACCAGACGTGACTTTTGTATGTACTGTTACAGACCATAATTATAAATATCTGTTATTCAGTAATGTGTTCGATAACTATTAGAATTTGAATTTACTTCTTAGGTCCTTTAGGCAACTTCGGCTCAGGTGAGATCGATAATTATGGGACAATTGCTGGAGTGAAGAAACTGGGAAGAAACGGGGGAACACCGAGAAAACCCACGCACATGGTATTTGTTCACTACAAAGTCGGCATGCACAAACAGGGATCGAATCGAGGACCCCAAGCACCAGAATTGAGCGCTTTACCATTGAGCCACCGCGACCCGTTGTATGAGTAGTGATAACATGTTTTGTAAAAGAACGATCATTGCACAATGTCTACTTGGTAAGTAGGTGAGATGGCGCAAGTAAGTAAAATATATTATTTTTGTGTAAATAAAATGAAAACTATATGGTCTTAGCAAGAAGCACAAGGAGTTATGGAATACAAAAATTTGCAGTGCTAACTTGACTCCAGTGTTCGTATTTTGTGTAAAGTTTGTAAATTTTGGTTTCATTTTTCTAAACGTTTGTAGATATGCTTGAACAGAAATATAATATGAACATGCACTTAAGCAATTTATCTAAATTAATTTCTGATTACTTATTATCCTCAAAGAACATTGTAATTTATGTAAATGCCCAATTTCTACTTTCATTGACGTAAATGAATGTACTGTACAATTTCTCCTACTTCGCACTTTCACCAGTTACCCTCATTGACTAAGAGAGATTGCCTACCCACATGCTACAGTGTTAATTTCGAAACAAGAAACTACACAACACTATTTTTAACCAAACTAATTCAGTGGCTTTTGAATCAATTGTAATTATTTCTACGATGAAACCCTTTATTTCTTAATTCACACTTGCATAGTGTTACTGAAAATTCAAGCATTTTCCTTCTGCAAAACATGCAAAGAAATTGATAACATATTGCAGTGAACATCTTGTATCGACCCATGAATTGAACTGACGAATCTTCCAGCGACATTTTCAGTTCTCCGTAAATCACTACTCAACCTCACTCCTTCGCTGCGTTTGTGCATCTACATCTTTTCTAGCTTTAGCATATATTGAATAAATATGCGTTCTTTTGTTATTTTGATTTAGTTTCGGTGCACAGCTTCAGCTAAAATTTGCACGCAATAACAACTTTGAAAACACCACAATATTAGACCAATAAAACGAAAGTACTTCATCGCCTATTTCCAGTGAAGTACTGACAGATGAGGCACCAATTGAAAGAACTGTCTAACTAGAAGACAAAAAGTTATTTAACCCAGTTGGTAAATAAAAAATATTACAATTAATTTCGTCCTTGAATTTTAATTTAATTTACTTATGTCCTTTAGGTATCTCAGGATCAGCCCGAGATAGGGTGGGGGAGAGGATGTTGGAAGGTGGTCAGCAAGGGCCTAGTCTGTAGGTATTATTCCAGTATTTGCCTAGTGTGACTGACCTAAAAACTCTTGAAAACTCTTAGGGTCAGTTCTACAATTGACCGCTAAACTTCTAGTCAGCGCTAATTTGAGGCCAAGTCTGATTTTGGCCAATTAGATTACGTAAAATGAGAGTTGATCTCAACTGAGCGCTGACTACAAGCTTAGCGGTAGATTGTAGAACTGACCTTTAGTCAGGATAGACAGCTGCTAGAATTGTTCCCAGGACCATACAGATTGCTAAGTCAACGCTCTACCTGCTAAGCTAAGGCCACTCGATGTTAATTTTGTCGTCTGTGTGAGGATGCTTACGATGGAATTCCACCCTGTGACAATGACAGTCACATCACCACATTCGGCATATTTCATAATTTTCTGCCAACTTGTTATTAGGCAAATTTAGCTTAGGTTAGTTTCATTAGGATCACTGAGGATGACGATAGCGATTATTATTATTATACTCAATAACAGATTCGTAATACTAAGGCCAATCAGCAGCCTTAGTTCTGCAAACCCATTTTCAATTCTGGATACATCGGAAACTGACCAAATCGAAAGTAGTGCAAGGCCTGTCTGAAAAGTATCCGACCTCATATTTTTAAGGAAAGTAGTGAACGTTGAATGGTAACACTGTACACAGTGGTGCAGGTATCCTTCATGCGCATGCCTGTTGGGTGGCGTAATTCTGTCTTACTTCAGCATCCGTTAGACAACCAGTGTGTAGTGTCCTGTGTTTCTTCTTCGTTGCAGTTCCATTTGGGCAAAATGACAGAAGGTGTGGAGCAAAATAACAAAACGTGTGGAACAACGATATTGCATCAAGTTTTATAAGAAACTTGCAGATGCTCAATCAGAAACAATATGCAAGATCCAGAAAGCTTTTGCTGACGATCCTATAGGTACAATCAGTTCAAAGAAAACAGTGGACGCATCCAACCACGGCAGAAGCTGATTGTAATCTTAGACTACTGTGGCATTGTGCATCACGAATGCGTACCAGAAGGACGAAGAACTACGAAGAAGTTCTATCATGACGTTCTCCATCGCCTACGTGACGCAGTTCGTCGCAAGAGACCAGACTTGGGAGCTTCACTAAATTGCCATCAGCATCACGTCCCATTCCTCGCCGTTCATCCCATTTTTCTTGCCAAGAAACGGCATTCCTGTCGGTTTTCAAGACTCCTTGTGACTTCGTCGTTTTCGCTAAAGGCAAATCGACACTAAAAGGTATCAGCTTCAACATCCGAGGGGACAACTCAACGGCGGCGTTGAGAGATGTTCTAAAAGAGGCGTTCCGCAGATACTTCCAACAATGGCAGGATCGTTAGGTTAAGTGTATGGAAGCTTCAGGGTCCTATTTCGAAGGTGATTAGAAATTGAAAAGAAATGTAGTTTTAATTTCCTGACCTATGGTCGGATACTTTATAGACAGACCTTTTATATATACTGCAGGTAGTATACGAACGTAGATGAATTAGGCAAGGACAATTTCCCAATTATATGAAAGTACCTCTTTCCCTATTTTTTTTCCACAAGTTTGTTAACTGGGTGGAAAATGTTACGACAGGTATTTTAAAAATAATCTTCGAGAACAGGTTATCGAAATGGTTACTTGTTTTGCCCTGCTTGGAGTTGTTTCAATTTGGTTCGGAATTATCATATACTAACCAAATTTAGCAGCCCGTTGGTGCGACGTGAGTAAAATACGTTGGCAACAATAATAGTCGTAAACTACTACAACAACAACAATTAATACTTTTACCAATACTACTACTACTACTACTACGAATAGTACAACAAATACTACTGTTCCTACTAATACTACTACCTTTACAACACTGAATTATTAAAACATCACATTTAAACAGCTTTAAAACACACATTTTGATCCCGGGTTCGATTCCCGGTAGGGCTAAAAAATTTCGGTGTTGACCCAGCATCGTGAGGACAATTGGGGAGCTGCTGTGAATAAAAAACAGTGGGAGTTTCGGCTATCCTCTCCCAACCCGTTTGGTCAGCGAGGGAGCAGTAGACCAACTCCTCCCTTCGGGGAGAGGCCTCATCCACTAGTGGATTGAATATGGTTGTGATTTATATATATATATATCCGCGTACGAGACAATTTTAGTCTTGAGAAAGTTTTCTTAATTGTTTTATATTATTTTATTTGTAACTTTATTGTTTCGTAATTTTTATTTGCCTATGTAGTGTCATAATCTATGCAGTATTATCAACTCAACGTAGAATTATTTTTAAGCTATTAGTTTCTAGTTATATATTTCAAAGTGTGCAACACTGCTTGACTCAAGGTCTGTTAGCATTCATTTAAGAAAGCCCTAATCCCATTTGAGAAAGTAATTTTGTGTTGAGTTGGCAAGAGGGCATAAATTATAACACCACAGTAACACACTGTAGATGTCTATATCATGGCTGGAAAGTTTAACTTTGATTGCATAAATGAATTTGAAGATATTTGGATATATGTGTAAATGTTGCCAGTGCACAATCTTAGGTTCGAACTTCTGGCTTTTCTATCTATATTTGTTACCATTAGCCAGTTAAATTTGTATTTGATCACTAAATCAGACTCTTATTCAGATGAAATGGATTTCATCGGGCTACTTGATTGGCCATTTCTGACAGTCCTTGGTAAGCAAACATCCAAAGATTCTAGATGGAAATTGGTGATGGATTTGGTATCTGGAACAATAAAAGAATAGAGGCAAAGAAGAATACCTGAAGATCATCAAGATCGTATTTGAGCCCGATTACGATAATAGTTTAAAAATTGTTTGAGCCATAAATCGAGCCTTAGTACAATAATGATAAAATGGTGTTCTCGCCATAAATCGAGCTTCACTGCAATAATGACAAAACTTTGGTTTTGATCACAAATCGAGCCCGATTACAATAATGATGAATGATTGCGTTGACGTTTTACTTTCCACCTTTAGCTTCAATGAGATTTTGTTAATTCCAATGAGTGAAAAGATTATTTTTAACCAAAAAGTGTGGAATATTGGTGACACGAAATTCAATTTGTAATATGGGAAAAGTAAAAACAACTTTATTAAACCCAAATTATCATTGCTATAGACTACCGCTTTGTCACGACATGTTACTGCATTATAAAATATAAATTTCTCGACAGTTATCCTTAACGTCATATCTGTGATTTGCGTTAATCACACTCGAAGTAGTACCGGTACATCTATTTAAGTCATGTTTATGATTGGGAAATAGAACTTAGAGGAGATGTTTATGCTTGCCCTATGAAACCATTTAATTCATTGACAATGAAATTCTTATGTTGCGAAACCTGTCTATGCGCCACTCCCTCACTCATAAACATCGTGTACTACTTCGAATGTGATTTGCTAAGCCGACACTGCTTACGTCATTGTGTGTCGAACTATGACGTAATTTGTGACGATACCGCTATCACTTTGAACTCCTGTCTCTCCGGAACTATGTATAATTTTGAATTTACTCAAAGGAACTTTTTTTCTTGTTTTGATGTAAAAATTACCTCTCAGATTTTTAACCATTATTTCGGGAATATCCTGTATTTAGATCAAAGTTTGTGAAGTAATGTTTACATATTGCAAAACTTTAGACAATAAAAATATTATAACAAAATTTAACTACAAATATAAAGTATATAAGATTTAATTAATCGCATAATCAAACTAGTTGCAACTAATCTTGAAGGGAAACACATGTAATGCTCACACACGTACGTGTGGCCACTTCACGCACGCATGGGGTAACGTTAGAAGAAGTCTGAGGTTGAATTCTCGATGGGAGTCTAGGTATTTATTATATGCTGCCCCAACAACAGCGCTGTAATCTATGTTGCATAAGCGTTCGGCGCAGTTCGAAAAATAACACTGTGACACCCAGATTATCTTTCCTGAGAGCTAGTGGCTGTTCCTAACAGTTGTTTGTCTTCTGAATTCGAAAATATAATTTGCTTTCTGTACCAGTCTTCAATTTTGAGAAAAACGGGAACTGATTAGAAAAAAGGGCGATTTCAGACATTTTGGGGCATTTCCGTACGTGGAGTTTGCACCACTGGAGTGTAGAGATGGAGTTCTGTGGTGTCAAAGGAGATGCTACAATTCGCCAGTAACTCCACACCGGAAACAGAAGTTACTTTTTTAAAATGCAGCATAAAAGATACATGTTTTGTACACTTCTCACTCAATATTAGCGTAAGAATATCCAGCTCCTATCTTGGAACCTTTCAGTTGAAATGGGCAGCTAAGTTTTTGTGTATGGCCTTTCAGTATGACCTTGATTCTCCTAGCGAATTGTCAATTTAGGTTTCTTTATAATCTTATTGACGGTTTTCTTGTAAGGTTAATAGAGACAAAACGTGGGCCCCACAGTTGGGCTGTAATTCATGAACTGAGAAGCTTAGAGATTGGTTGAGGGGAACACTTACCTCAATATCATTCGCTCTGCACACGATTTGGCGTTCACCACATGCCCATAAAAGTCACTGCTATATTTATGTAACATTATTAATACACTTCCGCCACTTGTATGTCACATTATTCGTTTGTCTATTTCTCAAACTCTATGCCTGATAGAAAGAAACGGATTTCACTGCAGTGATCAGTCACACTGATACTATGATGCTTGCAACAAATTTCTCAGGAAAGAACTAAAATTTGAAAAATTGTTGCACAATACGCACAGAAGATTTTTCTTTTTTAAACCAACGAGTCCCATACAATAACGTTCTGTACAGAACACACAAAAATTGGTGCACCCATTTAAACTTTATGACCGAACAAACGTGTACTGGTCGAATTTAAAATTTTCTCCATTTTGTAAAGTCCGTTAAGTTGTCAATTTCTTTCCCTTCGCCAATTCACCCACATCACAACGATAGAAAGTAACAACTAAATGATTAACGAAAAACACAGATGTCAGGTCATGACTCCAGAAACAATTGACTCGTGGCTTTGCAAACCTCGCGTTCCTTCTTTTAATGAATTTTACAATAAACTGAAGATAAAAAAGTTTTATTTATTTATTTTTTTCTTACTACACAAAACTTTGTTTGTTGATTTACATAACTCTTTAGAATTGTTCTACAATATAATACATAAATTTGAAATGTATTTATTACAAGAAAAGGTGGGTTTAAATCTGAAAATAGCAAGTTTTGTGTCGGCAACGTGAAGGAGGCAAGTTTTACTGTTTAAATTTTCTTAGGAACGGCACAGGGTTAAAGAATCAATATGAATTGCCAAGTTTTAATATAGCTTTTAGCACCCAAGAAAACAAGTATTACAGCGATAATTTAAAAAAATATAAAACGTTTCTCTATTTTCATGTAGGCCACAAGTATTATTTTGCTCATTCTTATGAAAATATACCACATGGAAATTATCAACCACCTGAAGGCAGAAAGCATGACTTCCATATGTCCATCTTGCACTTTAACAGTTATAATATCGGCAATAATAATTGACAATCTAACTAAGTTTATACTTAGATACATACACTGATAAACAAATTGCATGGGATTAAGAAATGCATTTATAATAATTGTGTGATTTTTAGTATTTTAAAAAAGTTAGTGTATGTATTGGAATATATTTGAGTTATTCAACGAATACTATGATGAAATGAGCGCCAAGAAGCTTTAGACCCATTCGAAAGTGATCATAACGCAAATTGAACTAGAGGGGGGTAACAGACACATTGTAGTTTTTCTGAAACCGAAAGATGGCTTAGCATGCACTAAATCCTAGAGAGTAAGAGAAGGAATGAACACGTGATCAAAAGCGTTAAAAGCCGAATACTATTTTGCTGGAAAACTTTTTCCGATACATTTTATTTCATAATTTCGTCTTGTGATTTCACATCAACTATAAATCCAGTCAACAATGTTGATGTCATATCAAATCAACCCGGAATGGTCCAACAAAAGCGTTCTATATGAACTATAATTCACGATTAGTATATTCTGTTAGACAAATTTGCTTTCATTAAAAAAAAGGGGGAAAAAAGGAAAATTTCTGTTAGCAGTTTCTTTCAACCGCTCCCCCGAGAGAATTAGTCTCATCACGTGTATTACTCAATTGTATATTGAAATACATGTATATTGTACAACAGCACATTCCATAAATATTGATCATGGCACTCCAAGTTCCGCTCCTGACGAAAGAAGCGGTTGCTTGGGGAATCCCTCGAAGTTATAGAGGACTCATCCATCACGCGGTTCGAACTAAGGAAGTACGAGATATTGTTAAGTAACATTATTGTTATTTTATATTCCCTTATAGATATCCCCTATAAATATCCCCTATAGCACTCCCAACAACATTAACTTTGAGTAAACAGGTCCTATCGACTCCGTGCCTCGATGCCGAGCAGGATCGAGGTGGGGAGACGAAACGGGGGATGGCCTAATCAACTTTGTGGAGAATCCGTTTTCGATTCGTTGTACCCCTCAGGTACTCGAAACAAAGTTGTGTCAAGAAGACAAAGAGGCAGGGGTGGCTAGGAGGGTCCCAAAAATAAAATAAAAAATATTTTATATTCTAGTACATTGGAGCCAATATGCATTATTCATAATTTTCGTGACCCCCCCACGAGCCCTCCGTATGAAATCTGCTGGAAGAAACACTGTTTCTGTTATTCAGAGACTCTACAAGGTGTTTAGATTTGGGGGAATGTAAAGCCAAATTTTAAATGTAAGTAGAATTTTACAGTTTCTATCGATTTTTTAACCGTACAAATATTAAAATTCGGACTCTACGATTTCTGGGGTGACACTCTTCTATTGGGTATCTGGTATAATCGCTGCTAGTATACCTCCACCTCAGTAGCTAAATTTTTGCTTATGTTGTAAATCATTATGCTCCGTTGCCAAATGCACCAACTGATTTTGACGCACACTTGTCGATAGTTTCCACGGTTATGAAGATATTTAACAAGATAGGATAATTTTGGATTCAAGTTCACATTTAATGGAATTGATTATACAGCTAAATTATCTTAAATTATACCGAGTGCAAATTCTAAACGATTGACCAGCTTTACCTCCTTTCTATCAAATGAAATTTAGATATGAGATGTGATATATTCAAGCCAGATACTCGAACTAGCGTCAGTAGTTTGCTTGTGAGTTAGTGAGAAGAGTACTTCTTGTTTGAACGTTGTTTTCATTTCCGTCTTTACTGTACACTACTGTGTGCGTTTTATTCTTTTATTAGTCAACTTTTCTAGCGTTATTATTTATTGTTTTCTAAGGTTATAATTATAGCTAGCATTGTTTTACGTTCGTGTCCGTAGGTGTAAGCGTTAGTTTGACAATTGAGGTGCGGGAGTCTGATTGCTAGCGGAAACATGCAAAGCAGATGACTTAAAGTGCATGTAAGTAGTGTTTCTCCTGTAGTACAATTGGTTTTTCGGAGTTGAAACTCAATATATTGTCTGATTAATACAAGAAAATGATCGCTAGGTGAAAAGAATGGATTTATCTTCTACTTCAATTTAGATCAAAGTTAATTTCTTGGATCGTCACCACTACAGTCTTCCATAAATTATGAAATACTTGTATTTTATTTTATTTTCATGGACATGTCGTTTCCCGCCATTTCCACAGCAGATGATTCTATTTATATACTGTTTGTTTTACGTTATTTTTGGGGCATTTTTTTGCCATGCTTTTGCGTTTGTGTTCTTGGTCCTCTTGTCCTGTTACATATCTGAATATTCAATACGTAGACGTAGATATTCTGCTTAGAAAAAGGATTAGTATGGTAATACTGTTCTTCCTTGATGGTAAGACTCACAGAGATGATGATAATGGGTGTTCTGTCCGAAGGCAGATTCTAGTCCGACGGTCCCTGGGCAAGGTGAACCAATGGTGATTTGTCATTGCCTTCTATTGGATTAAGATGACGTCCTGAGGGACCTACAGTTTAACGTGTACTCCGAGCCACTTTGGTTCCAACCGATAATCGAACCCAGGACCGCTTGATTGCCAGGGAGCTAGTGTAACCACCTCAACCTACGGGTAATACCAAAGAGAGATATCAGATAAATGTTAATGGTGGGTTCTATTAATAAGATTATAAAGTTATGGAAAGATCTCGAAGGAAATAAAGGTCGATATGGTAGTAAACAAAAACTTCAAGCAGAGATGCTGCTGTTCATATAAAGAACCGTCATACTTTCATGACCACTCAAATGAACAGTTTTAATTTACAGAATGATTTTGAAAGTTTCTGAAGTTAAAATTGGTCCGTCAACTGTAGATGGAAGGCTTTTAAAAAGGCGATGTTATGGTGAAATTACTCTTAATACAGACGCCGGTGAGTGGTATCACCATAAAAAATATCACGCCAGCGGTAGCTGTACCGGTTCTAATAGCAGAGCAAGATTATTTCTAACTTATTGCAAGCTTATTATGACAAGTGTGAAAGCTTGGATGAAGTTTATCACGGCAAGGCAGCAAGCTTAAAATAAGCTGGAGTTATGCTACCTATTAGCGTCTGACAAGCTTACTGAAAGCTTACCATATCACGCTTATGATAACAACAAACGTGAAACAAGCTAATCTCTACAAGCTTAAACTAAGCTTAGCATAAAAATTTTGAAGGCAAAGCTTAAAAGATATTATCATCAGCATGGTTATGTAGGGACTCAAGCGGAAAAAACAGTAATATGAAAAATATACTGTACCCAATCTGTAATTTCAAATAAAATGTAAATAAAATTTAAATCATTGTGCTACCCAAATTGAAATCAACACAATATGAAAATACGTTTGTTTCTGCTTTACAAGTATTTTCTTGTTCTTGGACAGACCTGTTGTTTTCCCACAAAACTGCAAACGTTTCACACAAAACCATCTTCACACTCGAAACATTTACATCAAGCAAGAACAAAGCGACGCGGTGTGCAACAGGTGTTTCTGTACAGTGGCAACATTAGCGGCCAACATGGAACTGTCTACGTGCAACTTCAATTCAGTAATTTCACCAGACTCCCCACAGGGGTGGGAGTATCAAACTTTAAAATTCTAGACAACACCCCAACCTAAAAACGTGTGGTGAAATATCGATAGAAACAGTGCAAAACTCAACTTACTTACACCTTACCAATGTTGACTTTACACCCCCCACAAACTGAAAATCCTGGCGGAAATCCTGCTCGTAATGTCAAGTTAATTTAAAATAGTCAGTTGCAAATTTGAATCAAGCTTGTTACATCAATCGTAACTACATAAGCGAAAATCAAGCTTATCATACTCTTGCATGATTAAGCCCTAGCAGCACAGAATATTGGGCTAGCCTTGATCAATATTGGCCAACCTTCATCAATATTGGCCGTTACTGGCCCAGTATTGGGCCGATATTGTGTGCTGCTAAGGGGGTGACACCAGTGTTGCCATCTTTCTGCTCAAGGAAATCGGGACAGGCTCTGCACCGGGGTTACTGAGGGGATCAGTACATAGAAGGTCCGAGAGCATATCCCATCTTCTATGTTTAAGAACAAAAGCATGAGGAGGAAATGTTTGCTAAATTGCTTTATCATCAGTTGTTAAAACTCAAGAAATAAAGAAATAGTAAAACTCCAAACATATTTGTATGTCTCATAGAAAAACAACTTGTAATAAGTGTAATTTTATGCCTGTACAATTAAAAATATAAAATAAAAAAAATATTCTCTATGCTTGAATTCTAAACGGTGAAAATCGGGACCATCTTCGTCCCGACGAACACTGAATCGGGATGCGGGACAACAGGCCAAATACCGGGACGGTCCTGACAGAATCGGGACAGGTGGCAACCCTGATGATACCATCGTTGGTTTCAGGGTAGTACAACTGGCGTCCGGACTAAAATCGATTTCTCCATAACACTTATGTTTCTTTTTACAAAAGGAGACTGGATTGGTTAGAAACTACCAAAACGGTGTCATGCAGAATGATGAACAATTACACTTTCAGTCGAAAGTAATGTTTAGCTACAAGGCGTTACCGAAGAGGAAAGTGGGGGGGAAAAAGTGTCAAAGCATTACATCAAACAGTCGGTGAAACATTATGTTAAAGCCGTTTCGGAAATAGTTTCAGACTCGCAGAAACAAAACTGTGATCTCTAGCTCTGGAATAATGAATATGGAGAAATATATTCCAATATTGAAAAGAAGAGATGTCCTTGAGCTGAAAAAAATCTGAGGAGGAACTTGACAATGAGACTGCAATTATTCCCGCAAGATTGCACTACATGTCTGGTTTGAAAGAAAGAGAGAGAGACTCCATAATAAGAAATGGGCTTTTATGCTTGAACTGACCAAGTAATTTCCCAGAATCGATCTCAATGCAATTCAAGTGATTGTCAAAATTAAAAGGTTATAAAATGTATACCATTACAAAGAAGATTGCGATTTGTGCGGTAAGAAAAGTATAGTTTTGACCACAAATAAATAAAATCTGTAAGCTACATCAACAAGGCTTACCCCTGCAATTAGTCAAACTGCTCAACTCTTACCTACGACAACGTTCCTTTCAAGTTAAGCATGACAACGCAATCTCAGATCCACGGCCGCTAGCTGCAGGAGTTCCACAGGGAAGTGTATTAGCACCCACACTTTATGTGCACTATACAGCCGACCTTCCGAACGCACCTTCGTGCACCATAGCTACTTTTGCGGACGACACGGCGTTATTCACCGGTAACCGCAATTACAGATACGCCCACCGAGCGATGGAAAGGCAATTACATCAAATTGAAACTTGGACCACACTCTGGGGCATTAAAATAAACGCTACAAAAAGCAAAGCGGTCATCTTCCACCGAAAGCCCAGATATCTTCCCTACTTCCAGCCTCTCTACCTGCACAATGAAAGAATACCTTATGAAACGTCTGCTACCTATCTTGGGGTCCTACTAGATCATCATCTGACCTTCTTCCCTCACCTTTCCTCACTAGCGACCAGAGCTCGTCAAAGAGTGGGATACTTACATCCCCTCTTTCGCAGTCAAGCACTTCAAATGAAGACCAAGTTACATATTTACAATATGATGGTGAGATCATTCATGAGTTACGCCGCTCCAGCTTGGCTGCACGCAGCCGTCTCCTACCTGAACCAGCTTCAAATCACCCAGAACAGAGCACTACGCCTCATTACCGGACACCACTACACAGTTACAATTCTACAACTACATGAAGACACGGACATGCCCCTCCTCACCGACCATCTACGACGTATCAGAGCCCTATTCTGGCATCGAATGCAGAACAGCCCATATGAAACATTAAATCAACTGGCAACAACTCCACCAGCACGTCGTACCTTCAGATTGCCTCGCCTCGACTAACTATTTCTACAATTGAAGCATAATGAGTTACATCAAGCCATACAAGCAAAGAATACAAACAGAAACCCAGGTGCACAAAAAATGTACACATTAGCCATACAAATTTCTCGAACTCAAAACTCAAATATATGAGCACAGGCCATGTTCTCCTCAAAATTGAATTTTTCTTCTTCTGAACACGAACATGTTACCATTCCAGACAATACAATCTTTTCCTCTTCTCCCCAACATTTCTTTTAAAAATCAAGAACTACAGCCCACACGCCAAGAAAATACAATAAAGGAAAAAAGTCATGGGCAGGTCCCGACACTTTAATCTCTCTTCTGTAAAGAACATCTGTCTGGTCTGGTCTCTCCTCAATGATTATATTCACTATAGAATGGCTCAATTTCTATATAATTTTTTTTTTTTACATTGGAACTCGATTTTTTTATTTACTTATTAAACCAGTGATTGAAATGACCGGGCGATGCGGTGGGATGCCGTCCTCCTGGATGAATAAAGGAAATTAACCATCCCTCTAGTTGGGTGAGATTATTCTATAATTCATTTGGATTATTGCAGTTTCACATTTTACATTCTTAGACTATATATTGATTCAAAATTCTGCATATTCAAGAGGATAATTTTAAGTTCTTAGAAATATAATCTTGACTTCATAAGTAAATTTACTAGTTTGGCTTGAATTTATATTAACGTCCTTAATAAGCTGATGACCTTCTTCTTTTGCTAGTGTGCAAGTTTGCAGTAGAGTAGGTTAGATCTGAAGTAGCCTATGTCTTATTGTATCGTAAATATTTTTGAACTTAGAATATCAATATCCAATTGTTTTAAAATTAATCATTAACAGCAAACTTTTCGGTGGTACATTTTTACTCCATCACTCCATATACTATAAGCATGCAGATTAAATACACAATTACGGATCAATAATGCAGCTATGAGCTATTTCTGTACTTTAACATGCTTCGATGAACCACTCCTTTGTCACCAAACAAAGCTGGCCGCGTGTTGACTACAACTTTTATATTTTATCACCAGAGGAATATAGCGTCGCTTGAATAAACATCGATTTGCCCATATGGGCTGACATTGACCGATAAAGATATCGGTTACCGATATTGATCGATAATGTTTCATGATGAATACTCTATTTCTTAATTTTGGTTTATTCATTATGAACAAAAAGTTTTGTCGAAAATCGATTTATTCTTCGCACAATACTTACTATAGCTTTAGAAAATAGGTAAATTCTATTCTCTAAAATTAGAAAATAGTCATACCTATTTTTTTTTCGTTTTACCTTAGTGAATACTTCACTTGAATTAATTTTTTGAATTGTGTAAATTAACGCCCAATTGTGTACAGATTCATGAGCAAAACTGGATGACATTGAGTAATTAGTATTGGATAATTTATTACGATGTTAATTATTAATAAGATCTAATGATCTGACGTCCATTGAGGGTTAGAATCGTATGGCTAATGTAATATCTATCAGATTTGAAACCCTTGGAGAACGCAATACCTATTTCTTATTATTTTTTAGTGTTCTTTGAAGGAATTTTGAGGTTTTAGAAAGTCTGATCAATAATATTTTAGATTTCGCTCTACCCGTTAGAGGAGAATAAGAGAATATAGTGACCCTGGCCCTCATGTAAGAAACTATCCAGGCCAGTGTGACCGAATCAAAAGTTATTTGGATGACATATTCACGGTTTCGATTCGAGAACCTTATAACTATGCCGGAATTCGTCTTCATATCCATTTGTGATGACGTAAAACGTAAGCAATTAGGAAATCACAAAGTTGTAGACATGTAATTGAGCAAAATTTATGACTGAGGAATTCTGGTTAGAAGGGGATTTTTATGCTTGTAAATGCGTAATGTTAATTCTTTGGCGTATTATTCTTCATGGAAAAATCCACGTCAAAGTATATCAGATAACAGACAACAAATCAGAAGGTTGCAGGTCGCAGGCACGTGAGAGAATTTTCGACTATAAATGAAGACGAGAAAATAAGGCGTGTGAAAGGTTAAATACAGTATATAATCAAGATCACGTTTTTTTTCTAAAACTGCTGTAAAAAATATACGTAACTGCGTTTATTATAACAGTAAATTATTCTCAGCGATCAATATCGACATCGATCAGCATCAATATTGGCAAAAGTGTTAGCCATTTGATACTGACCGATGCTGGTTAATAACATCGTTTGAACCCGCAAATTGTCCTTTACTGATATCGGTCGATACAGATGCGCTACTGGGAAATGTACTTCTTTTTTAAAATGCACAGACATGCATGTCTCAGACGGAATTCGAACCTACAATTTCTTAGAAGGCGGTCGAACACACAACCTTTGTGATCGGCAACAGAACTGAAACTGGATTATTTTTAGTGACCTGCACATAAATGGTCCGACGACCCAGTCCGAAACTTGACCGGATTTACCCGGTGCAGTCATTGACCTGACTAATTGGGTGACCCAGTCTTGGTCAAAATAATCAGACTAGTTTGTGACGCGGCGATCCGATGATTGAATCTTGACCTAATTGTCCCGGTGATGAAATCTTGACCTGGTGATATGGTGGGTCGAATCTAAGTCTTTTTATATGCAACCAAAACAACAGTGAAGTAATGTGTGTTGCAGAAAGGGTACGGCGCAGTTAAGAAAATCATGTGCACAAAAGTTATTGTAAAACTACTTTCTTCGTTTTTCTTAAACTAACGGGTTCTCTTTGAGAATGTTCTGTACGAAACACAAATAGTTTTATGAAAATCGGCGTATGCTTTCAAACGTTATCACTATCTCTTCCCCATTCTAATTCACCAACATTGTAATACAGGAAAAGTAAATAAATGATGAATAAAGATCACAGATGTCAGGTCATGACTCCACAAATAATTACACAAGGAGTGAAAATTATGAGACCACATTATAATCAAGAATTCTATCAAAATTTTCAGAATATATTTTCAGCTGAACAGAACAGGTCAACTTAGTGAAACTAATAGTGCAGTCATTCTATCAAAATTAGGTTTAAAAAATTTCTAAAAGCATGATACTTGGTATACATATAGTAATTGATCATCTAAGTAAAATACTAAATCCCAAAAATTTCATTTTTTCCCTTTTTGATTTTGTAAATCCCAGTCACAAAATGACATCAAACAAAACGACTTTATTTCTCACAAACCAAAATCTTTAGATTAGCTTTACAAATTCTTAAAAGCATGGGATTTGGCATACAGAAAGTTACTTGACCACCCAAGTAACATATGAAAGGTTTCCAAAAATCAAAGTTGTGCTACGGTCGACATCTTGGAAAATGGCGGCCGTTAAATCAAAATAACGAAAGAGTAGATAAATAACAATACCATAGATCTAAAGCTGAATTCAATCCAATCAATTCTTATGCAGTCGTACCTAAACTTGTACACCTTAAAGTGTAAATCAACTATGAAAACATTTGGGCTAAAATTACAGAATGCTTTATTACAAACCATTTATTAACATGACCGAATAGATCCTTTGAAAGAGTAGGTTCTTATCCATTGGAAAATTAAACCACTGACCATTGCTGACGTAGCCACAAAACAAAACAATTTACATATTTATAAAATATTCACATATCATGTATCTTCTGCTTGTAGATCTGTAAATCCTATCTCCGTCAAATATATTATTAATTAACATCGTATTATTTTCCTGATCTGTATCACAACTGCAGATCGCAGATCCGTCCAACAATCTACATCGTGGAAATGATGTCATCAAAAACTTCTGTCAAAAAACAGCAAAGAAGATATATTACCTAAAAGGAAAAACACATCAACAATCAAAATCAAGTATTCTCACTGAGTCAAAAGTTCAAGCATATGACGTCATCAGGTATGACGTCAGATCATAACATCCACCCCTTGTCCCAAGAGAACAGAAGACCGAGTGGTACACAAAAACATGGCTAACCCACATATCCATGAAAGCAGAAATGTCATTTTTTTAAAAAATCACACCAATCATAAAAGTCATTACACACATTGCACTTATTATCCGAACCTAGCACCATCATGCACATTTACATATAACACCATAAGGAACTTCTCATTAGGTTATGAAAATCTTTTAGTTTCATAATGAACACATTACTTCTCAAAATTATCCATTACATAAAACTTCACTGCAAGGTCATCCCAAATAATAAATACATTTTCTCGTTTCAATTCGATCTTTACTGTCATGATTATCATAAAACATCAAGAAAAGTTCTTCCAGCGTATCTCATAAGATACACTTTTAAACCAACCTAATCGACTCAAAGTTCATTACCAAAATTTTCAAAACAATTTACTTATTACAAATTAATTATCTCCTTATTTAACTTCGTCATCTAACATCATCTTCTCTTCTTTTTCCTCTTTCCTTTTTATCAAGCTCGAAATTAAGCATGTGTAGGTATTTTGAAAGCTAACTTAGTCAGACAGTACCACAATTAAACTTTAAAGGTAAAAAAAAATATCACTTGCTATAAATACCATTTAATAAACCAAAGCCGGTAATCCAAGTTCATAGCATTTTCATTTACCAACTAACCAACCATAATACAAGGGAAAAGATCACATGAGCTGAAGATTCCGATTGATTCTGTGTCGATTCTTTATCGGTAGTCACATTTGCCGACCAGTAAGTTATTTAGTTTGCGACGGCTGTTATTTTAGTTAAAAGTTTATCCAATATCTTTGGGAATGGATTGTCAACTTATGTCTTCACCATTACATAATCTAGAATTATCTGTATTAGTTACCATAGCATCATCAACATTTTCTGATTCTAAATCATAATTCTGTAACCCAATATTAGATGTATCAGTCTCTGTTTGTACATCTATAGTATGTCTTGAAAAAAAAAGTGTTGCCAATTTGGTATAAGTTGATTTAAACCGTTTCGTCCTAAGATTGTAATATGCTTATTAAGTGGTATGACATGGGATTGTACATTATGTATTACATCATAAAATGTCAAGGCAACGCTAACTGTGGCTATTATATCAAGTACCGTACCACTAAGTAAATTTAACTTTGTTTCTTCTGGTTTCAACTAGCTTATTAGATTAAGTGTAGTTAGCATTGATAAAGATGTCAATTTTAATGCAATACCTGTATGTAGGGTGCAGTTTAGATTCTCCCCATTAACTTTAGTTGGAATAATCAAATTATCATCATTACTGTCGTCTTGTTCAGAATCAGTAAAAACTGTTAAAATGTCATCAATAAAGACAGACGTAATCTCTGGTAATGTTTGTGTCACAATCTCGTTTGTCTGGCCATTGGGTACATATCTAGATCTATTATTGTAGGTTCTCTTGAAACAAACCCTAGAAGAATGTCCTAAACAGTTACAAGATCGACAAATAGAAGATTTAGTCGATCAATTAGCAGTTTCAGCGTGAAATAATCCACAATTCCGACAATTAGATCTATTTCCCATTGTCTGCCGTGATTGACCAGAATTTTTTTTTTTAAAGGTGAATGACGTGATGATTGTAAATGAAAGCAATCGCTACTGATGTTTAAGTTTGTTTAAAAACATTTGGCGTCTTTCTCTACCTACTCTTCGATTTCAATTGGTCTATCTAGATCTAAGTTAGAATTGGATAAAAGTCGTTTACGGGTTATCTTATCGTAAACGCTGATTACAATCTGATCACGTAACCTATCGTCTAAATTATCTCCAAATTTACATTTGTTCGCTTGCTTCTTAAGAACCATTACAAAATCTCTCGTTGGTTGAAATTGTTGTAATCAATCTAGTTGTTGCATAGCTAATTGTTAATGTTTACGTGTAATAATAACACATGAGTTATAATAATGAAAATTTCAAAGCCCTTTCTTCCTCTCAAGAATTTTCAGAACAAGAGCTTTTGCAGGCCTATTGAGAAGACTAAGTACAACTTTTTTGTCACTAGTAAAAAACAGTCACACAGAATTGATTTTTTTTTGTTTTATTCTAGTAAGCACTTCAGTTGGATTAATTTTTTGAATTGTGTAAATTAATGCACAACTGTACACGGATTCAGGAGAAAAACAAAACAGCATTGAGTAGTCAGTACTAAATAATTTATTAAGATGTTAATTATTAATAGGATGTAATGATCTGACGTCCATTGAAGAATAGAATCGTATGGCTTATCAGCTGATGGACTAATGTAATCTCAGATTTGAAACCCTTGAAGAACGCAATACCTATTACTTATTACTTTTTATTATACTTTGCAGAAATTTTGAGGTTTTGAAAAGTGTGACCAATACTAATATTTCTGATTTTTATGAGAACGTGAGAAGATAGCGACTTTGGCCTTCATTAAAGGTACCATCCAGGCCACTGTGACTGAATGAAAAGTTATTTGGATGCTATATTCACGATTTCGATCCTAGAACATATAAGTAGGCCATTCTTCTCTCTCTCTCTCCACAAATAACGCCATAAGACGTAGATGCTTAGGAAATCACAAAGTTGTAGATAATACACGTAATTGAACAAAATTTATGACTGAGGAATGCCGGTTAGAAGGGGGATTTTTATGCTTGTCAAATGCGTAATGTTAATTCCTTAGGAATGGAGCTCTTACAAAGGGGAAAACACTCTCCCAATCATAGACTCTGGTTAGATATATATATTGGTACAATTTTTAATTGCTAAACTGACACACCTCACATCATCCTTATTTGTCGAGATATTACGTCACTTGTCACAATATCACAAAAAATTTGGACGCTTCTAAGTCTGAAAGTACTTAAGATTTAGTCTTCAAAACAACATTTTTTTGGTATCAGTCAGCGAAGTTCATAATTAAATTTAAAACGATTATTTCATGAACACCCTGTATAGTGAGGAAAATGAATTCTGTGTGATCCTCGTAGCTCAGTCAGTTGTTGGTTGCATCCTCTAACTTTATTTACTTACTTTTACGATCTCTCAAGTTATTCAAAAACACAGAGAAATCGGGGGTCCGAAAATTACATTCCAGTCATGTTTTTTTAAAAAAAAAATCTGTGAAAAGTTACAGTAATTTTGTTACTGTTACAGTAATTTTGTAAGAACTACACTATACATTTTGGTATTAGTCCATTCTAAATTCTGGTTTCTCGAAAAAGGCATTATAATGACAAAATGACAAGCACTACGGGATCTATCCTGCTGAAAATACATTCTCGGCAGAAGTCTAAACTGAGAAATATGAGAAAGTCCATTCCGTACCCTCTGCACTTTTAATCACGTAAAAACTCATGGATAAACTACATGAAAGACATCAAAAGCATGATGGGCAGTGTGAAAGAACAGTAAGCGTAAGGATAATAGGCACACTTGTTCTGATGACTCATCGGAGGAACAAAAGTAAGACATGGAATGTTTCTGTGTTAATTGGATCAAACTTTAGCTCATTGGCTTTTATGAGAATAATTAAAATGAAGATTTTAGTCAATAAAAAAGAATAATGAGTGCACATTGCACGTATATAATTTTTAAGAGTTTCAAAAGGTGGTCAACAGATGTCTCTACTTTTAGAAAGAGGAAAGCGAAGTGAGCAACTTTTTTTTATATGTATCTAAATTGTTGTTTTGATTGTTTAATTATTTAATGCCGTTGAGCTTTGATTGGTAACTAAACCATAACTATTGATGTATTAGTAATTTACTGTTGTAAAATATTAAGTGCATTAAAGTACAGTCTTTGTATGTAAATACATTTTGGAGGAAACTGATCAGCAAGGACACAACATCTTATCTGAGAAAACCACTGTTGCTATACAGTTTGAGTACCAGTTTGTTTTTACATTCAGCTTTTGTGGAGGACTTGGTGTGTTTTCTCACAGGTCGACATCACCAAAAGAACGTATTGTTGCCTCTTAGGGGAGCCACAGTGGTCATTATAAATCATCAAGACTCAAAACAGGGGGCTCCCCCGGAAAGTATATTGGCTGTATTGTATTGACTTTGACGACTGTTCATCATCATCATCACACTGTTGGTTCTAATATTCATCGCGACCTATGGCCTTCACTGCTTCTCACCGTTAACAGACATGTCAGACGAACAGCGCATAGGACGTCACAATCTACCACCGACAGTTCCAGGTCCGCCTGCATATGTAGATCCTCCTCAATATTCATCAGGCGCCGTACCAAAACAGAAACGGAACATAGACCAAAATCCATCATCCTCAGACAGCAGATCAGGACGAACCACATCAGTATCACCACCGCCAAAGAAGACTCATACGATCAGCGACTCAGAATCCGATAGTGAATTCATGAACATCATTGACCAAACTGAACTAGCGAACACTCATCAAACAACTTCAACTTCCTGCTCATTTCTGCTAACCCGATATGATTGAAAGTTCCAAACTCCAAAGATTCTACTAAATCAATGTCTAAAATATGTTCCTCGTCAAGATATCTCAAGACTCATACCAACCACAAACGACATCATAGTACAATCTTCTGACCAGCAACTCGCAACATAAATCCGTAACAAACACAGCTTCAGATCTTTGGCCAAACTGCAAAACTTACTTGCCTAGAGAATAAACCACTGAAACATCCACCACCCCCACGACGACCACCTATGCTATCTGTTGTCATTCATGGTGGGGATCCGACGATAACTAATGAGGAGGCAGAAAAAGAATTACAAGCCGAGGGTCACATAATCACTAAATGTTTACGTATCAAAACCAAGACAGGCACTGCAAGCTACATGATTCGAGTACTCACAAATCATTCATGAGACAATCAACGACTTACTTACCACAGGAGCATACATCTACAAAAGACGTTACACAGTTGAACCAGCTCACTCTCCGCCGCCATTACCTGTCCGTTGTGAACGTTGCCAGATATACAATTCACACCATACTTCTGCCTGTCCAAACAACCCAACCTGTGCCTACTGTACTGGACCACATAACACAAAGGACTGTAGCAACCTCCCAAATGTAACACTTGTGGATAAAGCACCCTACTTTCAGTTACAAATGTAAAAGCCGCTCAGAACCAAACCTTGCTAACCCTGGACTTGTTGTACCTATCCATCTTCCCGAAAACAAACCTCCGACTACACCCGTTACATCTATGTCACAACCCATCACAGTTGCCCAGTTCCTGACTTTCATCACTGTTGCACTTCAAAACCTCTACCCCTTCCAACGCCCAGACGTACTACAACAACTTCAATTCGCTGTCCGTACTCTTCTCCATACTAACCTCTTCGCCATCTATTCTAGTCCTTATGTTCATATTCATACCAACCCACTGGAAACTGAAGTTTGAACTTGACATCGACCGCTCATCACTTATCATTCAGCACATCAATCATCAACATTTTCAGCACAATGTTTTCATCAGTGTACTAACAGGGCCATATCTGTCTTAACATCTAGCCCAGAGTAGCCCCTGGGCGAGAAGATTATCATGCATCTGTCTGTCCTAAATGTCTGTGAACTTGTAGTCCACATCATGCTCATTTTTCTCAACTTACCTTTACTGATCTTATAACCTTAAATAATGTTTATAAGCAAAGCTTATATGTTATGATTATGATAAAATTTTGTTAAATATCCCAGACCTCCTTACCTTCCGAAAACTACCCCTTTCATCCTACTCCTCTTACCCGAAATAAAGGACGTAACCCTTTGAAGGGTGCTAGTCCCCTTTAGGAGCTAGCAATTATTTAAGAAAAATAACTGATCAGGAGAAGATACTCACCTGGTAGCTAGAAATAGCTCTTGACTGAGTGAACCAGAGTTGCCAGCATTTTGTTAACCTTCCTACGTCACCATCCCAGTTATCTCTTTGCTGCAGTTGTCTCATCATATAGACCAGGCTGATTGAGCCAAGGGCCTGCTATTTTGTAGTCTTCTGCAGAAAGGGTGTACGATACCTGGGCGGCTATCCAAACGGGTCGTCCCACCTACTCATTAGTATTATCATCGGTATTCTCATATCGCTCGTACATCCTTGTAGAGACCTCATAATGTCAAAACCAGGAAAACACTCATTACCGCAAGTCGTTCAACGTACTTCATCCACTACAGCAGCTAAACTCACATCGTTAGAGACAACTTCTAAGTATATCAAGACAACTTCTGATACCGAGTCAAGCTATCACCGCTAATCCCCTTACGATGTGAACGATGTCAAAAATACAATAAACATGACACAAAGCGCTGCCCGAACCAACCAAAATGCGGTTATTGCTCAGGGCCTTACAATACCAAAGCTTGCACCAACCAACAACTTCCTCCAAAATATAGCCAATGCAGCAAACCTCACCCTACCTTCTCTTACAAGTGCAAAAACCGACCAGAAGCAAATCCAGAAACACCAGGTTACACAGTGTCTTCCTGAACAACCTAATCTAACTCCTGCACACTTAGTAGTACCTCCTATAACCATCGAGCAACTCTTTTTTCACACTAGCATTCCAAAATATCTATCCTTTTGGCCGTGACACTATTCTAAACAAAGGTCAACATTCTGCATCCGAAATTTTCAAAGTACAGCTACAGGCCACTTATTCCGGACCATATATCTTCTTCTCAATAGCACCACTTCCGAGTAAGGTAAATTTATAATCCTCCCTTCTTACCATCATAAATCATTCGCATCCTTCATGTTGATAGTTTACACGGTATCCATCAATGTGAAATGTGGGGCTCAGCTGTCTGTCATTAATGTCTAGAGCAGCCCCTAGACGAGAAGAAAATCAATCACCTATCGTATTCGTAAAGTGTTGTGGCGTCTAAGCACATCATGCTCATTTTCTATCCCATCATCCCCAGTTCGTAACACCTAAAATATGATTATAAGCATAAGCTTATAATATCTATGTTAAGTGATTAAATAAATAAAGGATATTCAGAGTTCCCTAACATCCCTTAGCCCATCCACTCACTCCTCAAATTCCAACTTTTCCTTCCACATCCCCTACCTGTAAAGAGGGCGTAACCTTTTCATCAGGAGCTAGTCCCTTTTAGGGGCTAGCAATTGTAAAAACAAAATAACTTCTGATTAGAGGGAAAATTATGTAGAATCCTCTGTTTAATAAATATTTTATTCAGGCATCATCGATGTTTACTTTTAGTTAGACGTGGGGAGAATTTTCTTGTGGTCGCCCAGGCTGTTTCTAAGCGCCGTAGTGATCATAGGCAGATACCTCTACTATTATTTGCTGTGTAGCCGGCTAGAGATACTTACAGTCCTGTCTGGATAACTATGCATGATAATCATCCTAGGTCCTGTCACTATTACATTCCCGGCCGTACAATTTTCCATTCTTTGCATGAAAACTTTACATGCACCAGGATATATTTACATGACTACATTCTTTACTGATAAAATTACATGTCTGGCATGTATAACATGTCATTCATTCTGTACTTCAATACATTCCAAGTGAACTGTAAACCATACAGGAATTCTTGTAGAAATAGAATTCTTTAGAATTCCTGTATAAATTACATTCCAGGTAAAACCATTCTGGGGAATGTATTGGATACAGGTCTTCTAACGACTCCTGTTTCTACAAGAGAATTCTGTAATGAAAGGACTGTCAATGTCACCACATTCCATGTCTGAGTTATAAAATGTATAATTGATGTACTACCCTTCATGAAGGATCTGCATCAGAGTGTATAAGATAACGGACAACAAATTATAAGATGGCAGGTCGCAGACAAGTGAGAAAATTTTCGACTATAAATGAAGACGAGAAAGTAAAACGTGTAATAGAATAAATACAGGATATAAACAAGATCACGTTCTTTTCAAAATTTCTGTAAAAATATACTCAATTCCGTTTTTTTAAAACAGTAAATACCACTCAGCGATCAATATCGACACCGATCGGTATCAATACCGGCAAAAGTAATAGCCATTCGATATTGGTCGATGTTGCTTAACTACATCGTTCGAACTGGCAAATTGTCCGTTACTGATATCGGTTGATATTGATGTGTTACTGGGGAATGTACTTCTTTTTTAAAATACACAAACATCAATGCCTTGAGCGGGATTCCCACCCACAATTTCTTGGAAGGCAGCCGAGCCCACTAGTCCACACGACTATCGAGGTCGGCGACAAAGCTGAAACCGTCTCATGTTTGGTCACCTTAATATAAGTGGCTTGGCGACCTGGTTCGAAACTTGACCCGATTTTCCCGGTGCCGCCATTGACCTGGTCTTGCTTGACCCGACTGGCTGGGTGACTCAGTCTGGACCAAAATAACCAGGCTGGTTTGTGACGTGTCGATCATTGAATCTTGACATAATTGCCCCGGTGACGGAATATTGACCTGGGTGACCCGATTTGACCTCATCTTGTTCCTGTGGTTTGAATCGATCAGTAATATCGTTTGTGATATTGATTGAATTTGAATTTTATTACATACCTTTAGGAAACTTTGGCTTTGAAATTCCTTGAGAAGTGGCCTCATGTATCTTAAATTTAATGTAGTGATCTATGTACTTCATTGGTGTACATTTGCACACGACTTCGCTCAGCCTCGACCTGACAACGGAACTTCAACCTCGACCTGAATCAACCTCAACCTCGCGATGGAACTTCGACCTCGACCTCACTCAACTTCGACCTCGACCTCACTTAACCCCGACCTCGCGATGGGACTTCAATTTCGACCTTACTCAACCTCAACCTCGCATTCGAATTTCAACCTTGACCTCACGTCAAGGTCCAATGAGGTCGAGTTGGCTCGCGAGGTTCAACACCTCTGATGTACTGTATGCCTAAATGTAATCCATTATGAGACTATTATATACACTTACATTATTAACAACAACAACAAAAAAATGAAATTACAATATTTAATGTAAATGTTGAAAACTTCCTAGAACTGAAGAGGTTAAAAAATGTTAATGCTTGTATTCAAATTGATATTTCAAACAGAAAATTGTTTCAGAACAGCCATTGCGAGGGGAGGAGGCTGTTTTACACACACCTCCGGCGATGTTTTTGCTCTTTCAAGGGATATGAGACTATTTCTATATGTTAGTTATTGTTAGGAATTTTTTTGCGTCGTATGTTGTGTGCTTTGGCGGATAACACCACCGGTTCAGGTCATTCCTGCAAGACACTGTTCAAACGTAATAGTGCATAAAAAGGAAAAAAATTAAAACTCCCCTTTACCTTCCGCTTCCCCGGGTCAGTTGAAAATATAATACACTTATTGATCTAAAGAATATCATACTTCTCTTCCACTGGATAAAATATGGATACTCATATTTTCATAACTTTCTCAATAGCTGAACGTTACTTAGAGACCAGTTGTTTTAACCTTCTTTCAACAAGCAATGAATATAGATTTACAACTGTTCTAGATAGAAATGAAATACGCTAATCGTTTTTTTCATATATCTCTTTCTTTCTCTGCATATTTTCCAGACTTTCGAACGTCGCACTACAAGCAATATCAAGATCTGCCCGTGTTCGATCTTTTGACGACGGGAGAGCTTGGCCCGTGGCCACTGTTAAGTCCTGCAGAGTGGAACGAATCGGATTTCAAACTTGATCAACTGCTCGGCGAACTGGCAATCTACCAGGTTCACACTCTGTTTGACATCTACGTCACCCCGGATGAAAAGAACGCCTCCCAGTACACTCTACAGGTAAGTTTCAGTTGAATCTTCTTCCTTTTATTTAAAATTCTTCTCCCCCCCCCCACTCTCTCCCTCTTTAGCTAACATCTGCAATGGAATAAGCTCGCTCTCACAGATCAACCGCTGCCTCTTCCTCGGCAAGTATAATTACGTATTTGCTCAGTATCCTGTAAATGCAAATTCTAGTTCTGCCCTGAGACGATTTGTCAGTGGAAGTAACATATTATTTCCTCTTGACAGGTAAGGTTATTCCGATCTTTAGGCATTTGCTGAAACCAAAAGTTATATTAATTCTCAGAAGAATAGAGAATAATTGAAAAGGAAAAATTAAACCAGACGGAATTAACTTGTAAAAACCATATTGGGTTGCCAACTATAGATCATTAAAAGTAACTAATGCGTAAATGGTGGTATTATTCTGTAGTTTAAGTATATGAAAAAAGACTAAATTTCAGTTAGCTAAATGAGTAATTTAGTTACAAAGTGGCTTAATTGGCACAAATGAAACCATACTAAGTTCTTACCGTTTTCTACTAGGTTCGGAATTAAACATTTGCCGCACATAGCCAAAATCAAGTTTTATAATATGTCTCTTTATATGGTTCATCGTAAATGTAATTACTAAGATTATAAATACGTCTCGCTGCTCGATAGAGATCTATAGTCAATAATATTTTCAATTAATTTGTGGCTTTAGGCATTTATGACTTAAGACGGGATACGGTAGGAAAAGGATGCGTGGAGGTATCGGCCAGAGCCAAAGTTAAAGGAACAATTCCTGCATTTGCCTGGTGTGACGGAGAAAGAATTCTGGAAAAGCCTCAGTCAGGATGGTCAGCCACTGGCACCGGACTCAGGACTTCCCGAATGTAAAGCCGACGCTCTACCAACTGAGCTATAGGCGTTCGGTAGTGTTCTGTCCATACGGATGGGATATATATACAGAAACATCATCCTTCTCCAGAGCATTATTCTTTTACATCCCATCGAGCGGCACTGGCTTTTGATCTGGAAATTCCCCGGTACAAACAAAAGACATCCTGAATAAGATTTTTCTTCCTGAGTTACACCAGACAATGCCTATATGATCTGGGTCCTAATCACCTTCCCTTATCCCTCTTCTATCTCCATGTCGGTATGAGGCAAACGTGCCCAAACGTCGTAATTACAATACAATACACTTAAGTTCCTCTTTTTTGATTTCTAGGTATAGCGTACGACGTCTTCTCTTCTCCCTTCTCATTCAACCTTACTCATTATTGCACTCTTCAATATATAATTGCTGGCGGAAGAAAGTTTTTTAAAGCATCCGCTCCTCTTTTATTATCGGTAATATTATCTCCCCCTCTCTCTGTGTGTGTTTTTGCCTCCCTTGTCCGCTCTCTCCAATCTCTGTTTTTCTCTTTTCTTTCTCCTCCTACTCTCTATGCTCTCTCTGTCTTCCTTGTCCTGCCTATGTCTTTCCCTCCTCTCTTCACATTCTGCCCGTTCTCTCCCTTTTCTTTCTCTCTATCAATCATCTATTTGTCTTTCTCACTCATCCACTGTTGCTCTCAACTTTCTTCTTTCTTTCTTTTCTCCATCCCTCTTGTCTCTCTGTCTCTGCCTGTCTCTCCCGTCGCTCTCTGTCTTTCTGTTTTCACTCTCATTTCTTTCTGTGCGTTTCGTTCCCTTTCTCCTCTCTGCCTGTTTATGTCTTTCTCTCCTTACTCTCTCCCTATTCCTCCTCTCCCTTCTCTCTTCCTTTGCTGCTTTCACTTATCTCTCTTTCTCTCCTTTCAATCATCTTCTCTCCTCTTCATCATCTCTCCCTCTTTGTTCTCTATTTTTCTTTCCCTCTCTCCTCTCTCTGTCTATCTCTGCTCCCTGTGTCCCTCTCTTCTTTAACTTTCTTTTCCTCCAGTATTTCCTCATTAGTTAACTTTTGTACCCAGGTGATCTTCTCTTTGTTCCTACTCCACTTTCCGAAAACTTTTTAACTCCATAACAAGACAATAATTCTTAAGATATTTGATGACTTTTTACAACTCTATTAATCGATTTACACAGAAAAATACTTCGTCTTACGGTATACGTCTTTCGTCATTCGTAATCTTGTCCTTTATTTCTTTTCCACGTTTTAAATTCTTTGCCGGTACTTGATGCTGCATAACTTTTCTATCTTTCATCTTTAATTGTTCTATTTTCTGTGGTTTCATTGCATTCGTTTTATTTGGGCTTTCCGTCTTTACTCATTAAAATACGTTTTTATGTTTTGTCCTCTGGAAGACTAACCATGTCATCTAGAAATCAAATACGTTGAAGATTTCTTCATCCAACTAACTAAGTTGTTCTTCGTCATTGATCTGTAATCTCTTCCAGATATAGAAGAAGGCGTAGAATAAAATCGATGAAGGCCTTACTCCTCTACCTATTGTAGTAGTTCGTTCTGTCAAGTCTTCTTCCACAGGGTGTCCGAAAACTTACTGTACACTTAAAGTCCCCTGTGGATGAGTGGTTACGTTCGCTGTCTTGTAATACAGGGGTACCGAGTTCGATTACCGGTGGAGACATAAGTGATTCGGAGCCCACGTCAAACTATAGGCCCTGTCCTTAGGACGTTATCTTCATTTGATGGAAAACAATGGAAAACCACCATTAGTTCACCATGCCGATTGTCACTGTCACTTGTAAATGAGACTTTGTAACTGATTAAACAATAAATCAAATCAAAGTCACTGAAAGCAACACTTACTAGGTTAAAGTGGTTCCTTCAGGAAAATTCAAAATGGACTCCGTGGACGTCAAAACATACGAACGTCTTGTTGCTACATTTATTTCGTGTATAAAAGATAAAAGTTGTTTCTAATTTTTTAATGTAATTTTCATTTTTTAATTTTGAATCTCCAATTTGTTTTCTATTTGTCGCTGTTGCAGCCTCTACCTAATAAAGATTATGCGAATTACACCTTCCCCTCAGTTTTCCCTACACGAGAAATCTGGTATGCGACCTCAGTGTTTCTTCCGAAGATTTCTTTCGAGGGGCTTGTAGGGGGCTCACGAACCGTGTGCACTAGAGCACTGGATCACTGTCGCACCTCGCCTGGAGCATGGATTTTTGTGAATTTTAAAACAGCATTGTACATGAGAACTTGAGTTGTGTGCATTGTAACGGTAAGACGTGTGCTGGTGTTGCTCCAGTGTGAAGTGCAAAATAAGAGGTAAAAACAAACTGGACAAAGAAGACAAGTAAGTCAACACCTTTTGTAATACTAGAAGCTAAATTTGTGCTAGTTTAAACTCCCCTTGATTTTTTGAGCGGAGTTATTAAAGACCAAAGTTGTCATATATAACTCTTACAGAACTATAAGACAAGCCACGTCTAAAGAGTTTATTCATTGTGTGTGTATGTGCAATAGGTCAACGATATGTAAGAATTGCAACTCTGCACTTTCGAAACAAGCTAGAAAATGAACTCTGTTCTTGTTTTTTTTATTTTTATTTTTTTTATTTTTTTTGTCGTATAATTGAAGTGTGACTGTGACTTGGAGGTAGGCAACCAGCCTTACGCTAGGGTTAGGTTGGTTGCATAACATTCTGCAAATTTCTGTAAATCATATGCAGCATATATAATAGTAAGTGGCTTGGTGACTCAAGCGACGTTACATGCACAAAACAGTATCCTATCGTCTCCGAGAAAGTTTTGATCGCGCGCGTCTGCGAAGGCAGAAGACATTGTGCATTTCTTCGGTCGTGTGCTGGATAGAGTAGACTTGTATTCAGATAAAAATTACATACCGATACTACTGGTGCCGAACCCGCGAACGTGGGAAGATACGAAAGTTAGCACGTGAACGTGAACGCGAAAACGGACAATGGATCAAAGGAAAAAGGTAGAAAAGACAACTTCTGGAGCAACAAAGGAAAAAGGAACACCAACCAGAGGAACAACGGGTACACCGACTACCAGGGAAGAAAGGAAGATAGAATACAGTCAGTATACGTTAACGGAAGAAGCGATGCGAAAACAGGAAGAGGAACTAAATAGGAAATATGAAGAAATTGAAAGGAGAAAGGTGAATGCGGAAAGATTGGCCGAAATGAAGAAACAAGAGGGAGATGCGAAACCTAAAACACCTCTTATAAGAACTCCACCAAAGAAAAGCTCTATAGGTGAACTAAGCATGGATGTAGAATTCATACAAGAAACAACTGAACCCAACAGAGGCAAACGACAACTAGAATCACCTTTAGAAGGAGAGGAAGAAAAACAAAAGAAACCCAAAGATGAAGATGAGTCAAGTGATGAAGAAGAAGATACGGATGCAGAATTGAGCAAACTGGAAGCTGACTATATACAACAATATAAGAAGGCAATAAAATGCATCGATAGTAATCTAAATGTCAAGAAGGTGGGTAAAGCGCAAAGGGAACGGATAATAGGGATACTGACAAAATGGCTCGGTAGAATTGAGCTGCTGGAGGGAAGGCTGGTAGAAAGAAGAAAGGAGACTGAAGAACTTGAAGCGGTAACAGAGAAGAAATTAGTACAAGAAAGAAGATACTATGAGCACAAGATACAAAAACTCACGGAAGAACTCGCTTTGGCGCAATCACAAACAACCTCTACGCAGGAAATTGCCCAAAGAGAAAGGATTAAAATTCAAGAAGGGGAAATACAAAGGTTACGCGAAGAACTCAAAGACAAACATAACCAGGAAAAAACGGCAGCTAAACTGGAGGGGATACTGGAACGAACAACAGAGGAAAATAACATATTGCGTAAACAAGTGGAAGAAAAATCCACTGAGATTACAGCTATTACAGCAAGCTGTGCCGAACTCCAACAGAGAATTATACAAATGAAAGCCGAGGAAGATAAGCAAAGGAACCTCAATGATTTAGCGAAAAAACTGGAAGAAACAATGAAGAAAGAGAAGGAAATTTTGGACAAATTCGGACAGAAAACACCGACCTTCGCTGATGCTGTGAAGAGACCACCAATATCAGAGCGAGCACAGAAAATTGCTGCGATTACAGACAGAGAAAAACCATCTTTTTTTGTAAGACCGAAAGCTGGACAGACCTTAGCTCAATTAAGATCGAGCTGGCTAGAGACTATCAATCCGGAGAAAGACAAGATAA